>UZAF01018697.1:2011-14016 GCA_900617895.1 Haemonchus placei | reverse complement strand
TTTTTTTTGCATGACTGTTTCAACAACGATATCCTCTCAGAACTTGTTGCTTCAGCCTGAATTTACCCACTAAAACTCTTTGGCCGATGTTTCCATCAGTCATTTCTATCGTAGTTTGTCGAGCAAGCGAGAATGACCAAAGGGCAGAGTGCAGAGTTCCTACTTCCGATTTTCAAAGCTTATTTTTCAAACTCGTGTCTGCCTCTTCCAATTTCCATCTTTTGATTTCCTATTTCTTTGAAAATTCTTGTTTTTTTTCAGTTTCTGTTTATCTCTAACGAACAACAATTCATTCACTGTTATTTCCTCTTAGGAGTAAATTCATAAAATTCCATTCTGTCGAAGGCAAAAGAGAGAGCGTCTTTGGAAATCTCCATCGTTTTTTGTGAAAACAGCCGCGTACTTCTTTTTTTCCTAAAAATTTTGTTTTTTCATCAATTTTCGGAGTACTAAAAGCTCATCAATCTCCTGAAGACCATCAGAACTTTGCCACCCCCAGCCGCTTCCCAATTGCCCCTCGAACTGAAGCAGTGATCCCCGAATAATGGCTTTTCAAAATAAACTGGTTGTCACCTCCAACAACCTTTAGTAAGAATGTGGGTAGAAATGTCAGAGAGCAAAAGCCCTATGGTCAGCCACTACGACATGAGAAAGGGTTAAAGTGGTGTTCGCGGGAAGGAAATTTAGAAACGGTCTCCTACGAAGTCAGGGCGACTTGGGCTGGGTAAGGAGCTGACTGATCCTATTGATAAGGACAGCGGTCGAGTTCTATCGATCAGATTTTGAAAACTGAACTGAACCACAGATGGTTGACAGGTACATTTTGAAAGGCTTTTCTGATGTCAACATCGTGCTTGGTGCTGGTGCTCTCACCTTAGAAAATGAATTAGTTCGTTCTGTGAGGTCTCATCCATAAAAATCAGAAATGGAATCATTAAAGGATAAAGGATAAAGTNTAATGCGTATGTGGCCAATAAATGACTTGCAATGGCCAGACGATGCACAAGTCAGTGCTTTTATCCTCCCAGACGAGTCTGGTACCAATTCACCGACCCCGGAGGGATGGAAGGCTCGGTTGGCCTAGGCAGGCATCGATTCGGAATTTGAACCCCTGACCGTGTGTGTGTTATAGTGCGCCACTTGCCACTACACCACCTCCGCCAAATGGGACCATCAAGAGCATAGAAGCCACGTTGCTTATCACTTTCCCTTGCTAACAGATTTGTGGATTTTTTTCTGCTCTGTGGATAAATATTGCTCTTTTTTCTTCTCATCAAATGTCTCTTGATAAAAGCGATCAAAATGTGTGATTTCTATCGTCACAACGCCCAGTTTTTCATACCTCTGACTCGAGAGCAGCTAGAGAGCTAATTGATACTTGAGTGGGTAATGACAGACCTTCGAGTGAGGCTTAGCGAGTATTCCAAGTGTTGGCAGTGCTCCTAGGGGAGGTTCGTTGGTTCGCATTTGAGTTTTGTTTTCATGATCCTATCATTGTGTTATTCAATTTCTAACGGTTTAATGGTCGAACTCAGAAAAACATCAAAGTCTTTCCGTAGCTCTTGGTCATTCATTCATTCCGTTGCCATGCAAAAGTTCGTTGCTTTCATTCATCATATACAAAATGAGCACGAGGGCGAGGCGATGTAGTGACAAGTGATGCACTATCACGGGCCCGCATGGCCCTAGAATCGGGTCCCATCCAAGCTTTCTGTCTCTCCGGGGCGGTCACTTGGTGTCAGACTCACCTAGGAATGGGGAAATAACACTGTCCCCTTACCGCTTGGCCACCTTGAGCCATTGCATAGACCGAATACGCTTCCACTAACCTACGATCTGATGGAAGCCGGATACTGGGCTTATACCAGAAAGCTGGATTGATCGGCCGAGAAGACTTTATCTTCCATCGTTTTAGTTAGTTCAAAAAGCCTTTTATCTTCAATTACGGGAAAATTGTTTACTGTTGTGGCTTTCTATTGCAACAAAACACAACAAGACTTGAGCCGAAAACATTTAGAATCCTGACAAGAATGGGAGGATCACTAAAAGGTTACGTCAGACACAACAAGCGACTAACATACCCAGGCGAACCAATAGCTCTTTCCACGTCCCTCGTCTACTTGTGCTTCTAGATGTTCTTCAGATTGTTTTCAGAAATTCTTTTCTTTTCCTCAACCTTTTCGAGGAATGTGCAGTCAAGAGGCTAGATGGTTAGAGGAGGTGTACAATTCGCGAAATTTGTTATCAAGTCTCCCGTCTTTGACTAAAGCCACCAGCTTTTGGAAGCAATCTGTGAGATCTGTATGCTCTGGAACTCAAATGAGCGGAAAATGCGGTTGTAGAGTGAATGGCGCATTCTGGAGTCATTTATCCCCGCCAAGCGAGCTAACATACACGTTTTGATTTATCGGGCATAGATAGCAGCTGTTGGATCATAGATGTAGTAATCGAAGTTTTAAGAGAGTTTTCAGATATGGGGCAGAGGTAGTTTAGGTTAAGTCGCGCACTGCATACGCATTAGTGGGGAATCAAATACCCGACTGATTCCCGTTCAAGCCAACCAAGCCTTCCGTAGCTATGGAGTCGATTAATTTTACCCGGACTCATCCGGGAGGTTGAAAGCATTGTCCTACACATTGTTGGCCTGACAGTGCTGTTCATTTCATGGGCTACTTACCCATTTGAAAATGTCACTACGATTCTAAATGGAAGTTGAGTGCAAGCGCTTCCCAACAGCAGGCCTGAACATCAGACGACTTCATCTTTCTACTCTTTTGTTCTCATACTTTTTATACTTATTGTGTTGTGAGCTCAGTAATGAAAAAAGTACTCGCAATTGAATTATGTTCTTGTAAAAAACCTTGCCACTGCTCCTTCCTTCTCTCCCCACCCCTGCCTTCAGTTGGGATGAACTGCTCTTTACAATGGAGGATATTGCTCTTGGTTATGATCAATCCCATTTGATCGTATGCGCCCCTGCATTCGACTTACCTTCAGAATCGTAGTCGCGATTGGAACGAGTAGTTGGCCTGTACCTTGTCTTGCTGTGGTCGGCCGAGTCATAGTTCAGTGCTTTTATACTCTCGGACAAGCCTGGTACCAAATAACCCACCCCCAAGGAATGGAATCTTCACGGCTCAGGCGGATCCCAAGCCCGAATTCGATCCACGGGCCATGCGTTTGATGTGGGTCCCACTCGCCACTTTACCACCTCGCTCTTTAAAATACCTTTAGGAAAGAAAATGTGATTTTTCTCTGCACAACTTTGCAACATCACTTTCTATCCTACTATGCCAGCTGCCATTAAACTTCCCTTTCATCAACATCTCGTACATAAATCTCCCGTCTTCGTTCTGTTCACATTATGAATGGGCAGGAAGAGAAAATGAGTCTGCCTCGGCGGTGATCAATGACTTCAAAAACTTAAAACCACGTTTCTCTCGTACCGTAGTCCGTGGAGTGACTTTTTTCTGGAGTTATCTGCACGTGTCTCCAACCAACTGTTTGACTTTCCTCCTTCTTACTATGTAGTAATGATTTGAATGAGTATGTCATGTTTACTTATATACTGTTTGTTACTGCTGATTAACTCAATAATTGCCTTCTATGTATGTTCTATTTATTAATACCACCTATAAGCGGCTTCTTGCTCATTCAAAGTTTAAAATAAATTCCCATCTGTAAAATTTCACGAGAAGGGGAGCAGTGGATGACGCGGAGCAGTATTTTGGTGTGAAGTTATATTGCCTAATTATTGTTTATTNCTGCCTCGGCGGTGATCAATGACTTCAAAAACTTAAAACCACGTTTCTCTCGTACCGTAGTCCGTAGTGCAACTTTTTTCGGAGTTATCTGGACGTGTCCACAACCAAAACTGTTTGACTTTCCTCCTTCTTACTGTTTATGTTTACTTGTTTATTTTTGTTACTGCTGGTTGGCTCAGTAAGTGCCTTTATGTATGTCCTACTTATTATTATTAGTATCACGTACAAGCAGCTTTTTGCTCATACAAGCTTTAAATAAAATAAATTCCCATCTGTAAATTTTCTCGAGAATGGGGAGGAATGGACAACGCAAAGCAATGTTTTGGTGTTAAGATTTATTACCCAATTATTTTTTGTTGCTTTAAAATCCAGTTCCAAGTATGAAACCTTTTGAGAATCAGGGAGAAAAGGGTAAAATAAGGCCATATTTTGATATAAAATTATATACGGAATCATTTGTTGCTGTGTCTTGTTTACTTGTTTACTTTTTGTTGACTTCTTCTACAGTCGCGAATTTCGCTATTTTCAGAGCTCAATTTTGCCTTTCATGTAGGTTTCTGTAATCATGCTTGACATTTCAGGATCTCAGCAGTTCATCTCCAACCATCTATCGAAGGATCAGGCTCCACCGGGAATCTTTCTCCGACTATGTCAAAATCGGTGAAATACACCCACCACTTATACAGCGTTTTTTTTTTTCAAAATTCTAATTTCTATCTCAATTCCTTTCGACTTAATGTTTTTGTTAACTGCCCTTACTTCGGCTCAGTACAGTACAGGCGGGTTGTGGGTAACGTTTTAGCCTCGAATACCGTTCTCGATCGCGTACTTGAGCTTTATGAATACTTTAAGTTTAACTTCGATTCTCACTTTCCCTTCCCCATTAAATGGGTAGTAATAGGGAAAAGGGAACCAAAGAATATCCGAAGCTTCTCCTTGGTATCCCATTACCTCCTTCTCCTTGGGAACACTCTAGTTAAGCCTCGTCTCCGACGAGAGGGAAGTAACGAAGTATAAATGGGCTCGTGCCACATCATTGGACTAGCGTTGTGTTTCAAACAAGAGCCTCTCAATAAGCTTGTACCCATTTCACCTGGGATAAATCAGAAGAAGNGAAGTACCCCAACCAATTGGTGTTGCGTAGGCTATTTTTTCTCCTTAACAGATACTCTGTTCTCCGAACTTTTCGACTTGCCTTCCATTTTCAATCCCACCACATCATAAATAATTTATGAGCTTCTCATACCTCAGGACAGGTGTTACAACTTTCAGTCTGTATCAATTTGTTGTCGTTACTTGTATCGACCACTTTTGAGTTCTATCAACGCCCTTGGGTGTTTTTCTATTCAGGAACCCTTGATTAACGTCATACAGCATGTTTTCCAGACTTTGAACTTTTCAAACGGACGAACTTTTGAAATCATACTAATGAGATGTTTCACTATTGAGTGTGGTTGTGCTGAAAAACAAATATGTAAAGTAGATAAAGTTGTCGATAGGGAAGAAAAAAAGAGAACATCTTCATGTCAGGTCCTAATTTTCCCACAGATTATTTTGGAAATAAGGATAGATCATTGTCTTCTGACGGCCTCTGCTCGTCCATGCCACATGACACCAGAAGATGCCAATTATACCTGACTCAGTTAGATCTACCTAGGAGAACCCTTTCCCCTTGCGATTTTCGAGATCCTCCAGCCTCCTTGAGAGGCAGGCCCAGCATGCCCTCAGCGTCAGTTTAAGTGTGACCCACAGTATGATCCATATGCTTTCGTGTTTAGGTGCGTTATCCTCTAAAACTTTCGAGTTCGTATGAGGCTTGTAGTGATTTCAGGTACAAAGAAACTTTTCCGGAGAACGCTTCAGTACCAATGTTTCTACGACGCTACAGGTCGTTACCATGATTTCCAGAGCGAAAAATTCTTAGGTTGCCACGAAATTTTAAGTCTTGCCGTTAAAGCGAACACGATTTTTTCATCGTTCTCAATGTAATTAATTGTAATTATGTATACTTTCGGGAGTAATGGAAGGGAGGTGATGGTGGTGAGCGATATGAGATCACCGTGTTGAAGTTGAAGCTAGTGACCACAACTTTACTGCATTTCACTCTTCTAAACAGTAGATTTCCATCTGGAGAAATGGGTTTTCCCGAAATCGACTTCTATGGGAGCTTTCAAAAAGTCAAAAATGTGGTAATACATAAATCGAGCTGTTTTCTCGAAATTGGAGAGATTGAAAGAGAAGAGACCACTGCTTTTTTCCCTCCATAGAAAGCATATAAAACTGGTCTCCTACCCTTCAGGTGCATATTCTTACGGTTCACTTCATCAGCGTACTCGGTTCCATACTATACCCGAATCGTTACTGCTGAAGAAGAACAAGCTTTTGCAACTCTTCAGGAAGCTCTCTGTGAGCATTTTCTTCCGATAATCCGGAGGAATCCGAGTTCTGAATGGGTGTGACCAGGCAGCTGTGTGGCAATCTAATGTATAGCTCGAATGAGTGCGCTTAACCATCAGTCTAGCTATTATGGTTCCGGTGGTCGGCAGAATTTTCATTCCAATTTCAGAAAGGGAGGATGGGATTTCCTGTATCCCTCATTGTAGTGATCATAATTTGACATCTCCAGCTTGACATTCAGTTTTTTGCTTTTAAGATGCATTCTTTATTAGGTTAACTCTCAGCTATAAGCTTCGGAAGGTTGGAGGGCTCAGCTGACCTGGACGACTACTAGCCCCGTATTTGATTTCCTTACCCTGCTTGTGGTAACGGCACCTCTTCACACTTACCTACCTCTGCCTCAGAAAATGGTAATGGTCAGATATACCGAAGAAAACCTTTCGGATCATGGCCGCAAGATCCCAAAAATGGATTTTCGTATGGAATTTCACAAGTTCGGGGTCTAGACTGCACTATGGCCAAAAACTGCTCGACAAAAAGATGTTGGTCTACATTTTCTTTCCTTGCTATCTAATCTCTCACATACATTCCAACGTATTCGTGTCGGAATACAACTGGAGACCCATTACGATAGAGTGCCGACTGTTACTACTAAATTTCGCCAATTCAATTTAAAAGGTCGCCGCACTAAAAGCGCATTATATCAATGTCCCAAGCAGCAGCTGTCTCAGTATGCGCTTGACATCCTTTATTATGCATAGGGGCGCTTTAACGATGTCTTTAGGGCTCATTTGTGAAGTGAATGCATGTTTCTATGGGCTTCAATTGGTTAATTGATCATTTCGAATTCAACGGTATCTTTCGAAACTTTTTGTTAAGAAGACTCTCAGACTGCAAGCATCATTTGCTGCTTGGCTTCTTTAGCTTCTTTTGACTTTTTTTCCTTTTCTTTTTCCTTCTATGTCCCCTGTTCCCTCCCCTTCTATGTGTACTGAAATGCCTACCTGGCATTTCAGAACACATAGAAGGGGAGGGAACAGGGGAAGGGAAGGGTTGATGGGAATTTTAAGTTGCTCAAACCCTGGCTGATTTAAAATTTTTGGAAAAAATTCTCATGTCTCTTACTCTGGTTTGATAATTCATCAGAAGAATCCTGTGATCAATTTCCCGAAATGCGAGTAAAACCTCTACAAATGGTCAGTTATTGGCATGTATTTTATACCGGAAGGTCGAAAAGCGGAGCTACATTTCTTGTTTTTTTTTCGGGCATATCAGCAAAGTAAATATAGACATATAGAAATTGGGCATATAGAAATTGGGTCGTAAGTGCAGTGCCTTTAAGTTTGATACTTTCTTTTTTATTTCGCAGGGGATCTTTTGGCCGTCAACGGAGACCATGTGAATCTTCTATGGGTTAGAACGTTGAGCCATCATCAAGATGCCATTTCTGAAGGAATCTCGGCTTATCTGAATCTTTAGAGCGAGTACGGTTGTCAGCTGGATCTCCAGTCGAAGATTTTCATGCGCTGTCTCACAAGGTTAGCAAGTTGTGGACAAAACTCCGACCTCGGATGGGACATGAACCCGCACTTGTGCTATCCGGGTACCGTGCTCTTATACCTTATACTACCGAGCACCCGTTTGTCTTCGACTTCTTAATGGCTTTTATGCACTGTATTTGGGGTGATATTTTAGAGCTCGCTTTTCGAAGATTCGTACTATTCCTTCGACAGGTTCGCTTTGCCAGTTCTATGGTTTTTTGGCGTCTATTCTGGGCTATTGATGGATCTTATGAAAACGCCTTTAGTAAAAATGCTCTCTGTGAAAAAATCGCGAAAGAAGGAAAGGTATTGTGGAAGGAAATGTGCGGATAATTTGGAGGTTGATGTATGAAGCCTTTTTTCCATGGCTTCAATGCTATAGAGTCTCGTCAGTTGCCCATCAAATGCTTCAGCAGATTTTTTTGCAAAGGCGTTTTTGCAATTCCCAGGTGAGACATTCAGCAGGGAAGCATTTCAACTGGGTCATGATCAGGGGCACGATAACACTTTTATTTGGTGAAGATCTGGCTATGGTTTCTAAGAGTACTATACGAAAACAAGTTACTTAAGGCCGGTTAAGATGAATCCCGTGGTTCTAACCATCTCTGTGATAAGTTTTGTGGAGACATCCTTTTTTAAAGTGCTTTGTAAATTTTAAAAAAATATATTTCTGTTTGTGACTCTTCTCTACACAATTCTTTCACGATTTTTATTCTTCTTCGCCTTATTGCTACTTATTTTCTCAGGAATTGTCGAATCGCAGTCATGGAAACGCTGGTGCTTGATGTCCGGAGTCGATTGAAATAAGTTTTGAATTTCATTTAGACATGAAATTCGGAACCAGTGGCAGCGTTTTTCGATAGTAACTGTATTTTTGAAGCGATACGATAGAGTTCTGGAGCCGTTTTAAAAAGTTTACCCGACCCACCCAAAAATGCCGAGTGACGTATTTGGGTGCCTTATCATGTAGAAGCTCTGGATCACAGTTGTAAACTGCATCGATCACTTACCATATGTTCGGGACTTTTAGATTATTTTCATGGTAGTGAATGGAAATTATGTACGAGATTTTTGTCCCTTCTCGCTTCTGATTTCCCTACTTTGGCTACTATCTGTGGGTTGGTACGGCATCAAAAAAGGGTTCCTTTGTGAGTAGACTGTGGTGCATGAGCTCAGAAGGCACTAAAT
Organism: Haemonchus placei; assembly: GCA_900617895.1. Taxonomy (NCBI): domain Eukaryota; kingdom Metazoa; phylum Nematoda; class Chromadorea; order Rhabditida; family Trichostrongylidae; genus Haemonchus; species Haemonchus placei. Next base: position 5,126 of record UZAF01018697.1, on the reverse strand, counting down.
TCTTTTACGCTTACAATGGAAATGCATTAAAAGTCTTAATTAGTCATTTCAACCTCCGTTTTTTCCCTTTCTAGGCCTTTTCAAATGTCCAAATGTTTAAAAACGCTCTTGTCTGTAGAAATATGCAGAACAATATGATCTTTGTTTATTTTAGTAATCCAAATAGGCGCTAACATCCAATTGTGGGCTTCTGTTTTGACACCACGGCTTCTTTCAAGACTAGAAAGGAGTCATCAATTCGATGGCTACTCCATTTTTCTTCCATTTTTTCCTTTCTTTTTTGTCAATTTCATTTTTTCATTATTCTCTCCCCCCCTCCCCCGTTCTTTTGTGACCGTCATTTCTTGGTTTTGAATTTGCTCAGTTTGTGTCGCCCCAAAGATTCCCGACAGGGAATTCTAAATGGAAAACTAGGAAAGAACGACCTTCTGATCAAACGCCTTCTTCCCCTTTTTTTAAAAATATTCCTTGAGAATTCAAAAAGCGGATGTGGGGTAGTGCCAAGGGCGGGTCGGGATTCAGATATTGGATCGTAATTCATCAGGGTTAGCAGAACTTCATGTTCTATGAGGGTCATTTTGGTTGCTCAGGATTTATCAAAATGAATGAAATCACTGATTTATACATCGCCAAAAGCTTCCATAGGGCAGTAACGCACTCAATCACTTCTACGATTATGAATGAAAGTCGAGAACGTAGGCGGGTCTCAGAAGGGATCTGTTCAAGTCTCAGAACTTTGCCGTCATCGAAGAGTGAGCTTCGTTCTCCTTCACCATTTTCTATATTTTCTTCATCTTATTGGATAACACAGCAAATAAGACAGACCTTCTCTGCTATGAATCTGTGAATCTCATGATTTTAATCCACTTTTCACTTGGCTTCTCTGATTCATTGTGTTTATCGGTCAACTAACGTTATTTCTGCTTCTTCGCCAATGTCGCCGTGTATCGAAGAACCTCTCGTTTCGTGGTGATAAAATGAATCTTTCCAGAAATGTCATGAGGTGTTGCCTGGCATTGATGTCGTTTCTAATAGCTACGACGTTCGCCTATACCAATGAATACGCTAGTAAAAATTGTAAGTTGTACGAATGTTGTGTGAAAATTCCTTCTATCATTCATGAGAATATGCCTTTTCTGTAATAATCGGTCAGAAGTCTTGAGCTTAGATTCACATTGGGTATGGTACAATCGAGTTTTCATCTAACAATTTCAACTATGCTAGTTGCCATTCTCGGCTACAGAACCACTTATAGTTTGAAACTACAGAAGTAATCTGGGAAATTTTTTTTTTCCAAAATTTGACCCAAACACTGAATCACGTTATATATTGCTTGATGTAGGAGAAGGGAACCTTTTATTGACAATTCTGTTACATTGGCTGATGCTGAGGTAATCAAAAGTTTATGGTTAAGGGCACCAAGCCACTCCAAATCTGGCGCTTATCCTGATCATTTCTCTGTTCTTGAACCATACCCATAAACCTTGAGATCACCTCAGTACTATTCACTGTCAGAGAATTTTCAATTCAAAAGGCTTCCTCCTCCTACATCAAGCAATAGATAACGTTGCTGTCACAGACTATCAACAAGTAATATAGCCTGCTGATTTTCTGTGAAAGTATTCCTGCGAATTGCTGGCAACAGGAGCTTCAAAAGCTCTTGAAGGTCATCAGGCTGCTTGGGTCGAAACATCTAGATTTATACACAGCTGAAGAAAGCTTGCCGGCTTCCTTTTGTGCCCTTTAGTCAAAGATAGTGGAAGTTGTCAGCTTACGTGAATTTGTGAGTGATATCTGACTGGTTCCCATTCCCCCAGATGCTGAGCTTAAGCAATGTTAAATTCAGGTGTGACCATCACTACAAGTACACCCCTCGTGTAGTAAGCGTCAGGGTTAAGGTTGATATCCGATTCTAGCCACTTGTTCATTCCATTCTTGGATTGACCAACCACTGGAGAATTTGTCCAGGGAGGGGGAAGACGTCCAAAATAAAATTAATTGTCGGTTCTTAACAGCAATTTTTATATGAAAATTTCACGTTTATCTCGTATATTTTAAATGCATGCCTCATATTTATCGGTGTAAATTTGTACATTTGAAGTCGTACTTTACATAGTCAACAATTTTGGTTAANNTTAAGGCTAGAGGTGTGGTGGGCCCTAAAAAAAGACGATGGAGACAAAAACAGATCCTTTGATTCATAAAGCATTAATTCTCTGTAGTTTCAAAGGTATCGTCCAAAAGCTCAACAATTTCAGTGCTGAAATTGCGATGTTATCAATGTAATCAACCGTATCAGTGTGGACATGGTGTCTGTTATGGAGATCTTTGCGTGAAAACTTCAAGTAAGTATGATATTAATATTTATCGATTGAAAATTGCTAGTATCTGACCTTTCTAAGTTTATATATGGCTCGAGGGAAGAAGGGGATTCGATAGCTGATATTTTGAACAGGTGCTGTTCTACCTAGACAGCATCGATTTCCATGATGAAGAACTTGCTTGAAAACAGTACTACGTACATAGCTTTGTTTATTTTACTACTCTTGCCATAGTTTTGTTTTACCTTTTTCGATAATCCATCTCCCTTCCCTTGCTATGGCTCATTTCGGCACCATTTTAGCGATTCATTTTATTGACACTAAACAGAAATGAAAATTTGGACACAAAAACCGTCGAACTTCCAGCGATTTTTCACCAAACACCAAAAATTGGCAGTAAAACAAATTGTTTACATCATTTGTCGTCATCATTTTTAGAACATATACCCATGTTTAAAGTAGGTAGCGAGTCGTTCAGAAAGTAAAAGTTAAGGAAGATAAAGTAAATAGAATACATAAAAATAACTTGAATCAGTGAATAAATTTTTATTTTTCGCGATTTCAAGGACTTTCAAGGACTTCAGCTTCCAACTTTTTTATTTTTTGTGAAGGAAATTGATGATTTTACAATTTCAGTATCACAAAACAACGCGTATGTCAGCAAAGGGTGTGAAAATATAACGTAAGTCTTTTTGGATGTTCAATTCAATTTGACTTTGGCTTAACAGCTAGTATTCCTTCGGACGAAACATTTCTCTGACATTTCTAAGAATAGTTGTAATGACTCGGGAGCA
>UZAF01018696.1:0-24424 GCA_900617895.1 Haemonchus placei | reverse complement strand
AAAAAAAAATTTAATTATTTCACGCGTTTCTCTTCTCCGAAGGGCAGAGATAGGGGCCTACCATGGTCCGAGGTGGGTCAGTCAAACAAAATCCTGAATAGATAAGAAGACAACGGTCATTCATGAACGGTGTTCCAGATCGGAAATGGTAACTTTGAAAACTTTGGAATGAAAATTGGTCCAAATCATAAATCCATCAGTGGAGACTCAAACAGTAGGCATATCTTGGAATCAATAGATAATATACCTTCTTTACAATGGCAATCACTTAAGTGGAAGGCAGGAGTGAGACAATCTAACAATTAAGAAGGCCGTAAGTTGATGCCTCGACATAAAGGCTTTAGAAGATAAACGACGATCGCAGTACTTTGGTCAGTCTATTTGGCCGTACATGAAATAGTCACATGCGATAATAAATCGGCCCCAAGGGTATGCCATTGTGGTCGAGTACATCCAATTCCAGATATTTTACACTTGTCTGGAAGCTATTTACAAAAAGTGCTCAGCACTTGTGATTGCAATGGACTTTGTGAACCCTAAGTATGAAGAGCCAGACTATCAAACTGTCCGAGACGTCATTTTGCTGAATGGGATATCTCGTGACTCAAGCTAACTTCAACAGTGTCGTCAGTTGGTGCAATTTCAAAAGTTCGGATTCGGTATGGGAAGCGCCTACAACCGCTGCCCATCAGGTCGCTATAAATCGCAAGCTTCCTTGTAGATAGGCATTTTGGTAGTGGCAGTGACCCGTATCGCAGTATTCTGATAAACCGACAAGAGGAAGCAACAAAGTCGTCTCACTAGATCTGAGTCGTCTCACTCTGAGCCCTACCTCATCACCAGGAAAGCTATTTTCTTAAGCTACCATCAACAAAAAGTTTTCTACGTACGATCTCCATTCCCGTACGAGCCCCCAACCACTTCGGGGAGCCTCCGCTGGAAGTCATGGAGTTCATTTCACTCTGGAACTGTCAACAAAGTGACCTTTCAGTCCGTGGTAGGTGAAGGAAGCTTTTTAATCATCAGCATCCATGGATAACACTGGATTGCCCGATGAGTCCAGACTTTCGTCCTAATCATTCCGCCTTATTCTGTGAGGCTAAATAAGGAGCCACTTGGGGTACCAGACATTAAAGTCTAAGTGGGGATCGGCATGGAAGGAGCTTCAAGGGCTCTCACAAGTACAAGGCGATGACATCCATTTTTACTTGCTGGGGTAAGTTAGCGAATGTCTCAAATATAAATACAGTACAGACCCAATGACCGTTTCGGCTTAAGAGATCAGAATCGAGTTCCCAACTTCCTTGGAATTTTCTGTTTGTCAAATCTGCCCGAGGTATGGATGAAGGATAATGGATAAAGTCTTTAGCATTAGTTGATACCATCTGATGCGTTTCCGCATTCGATATCCATTCAGAATCGTAGAAGCATGTTGAATGCGTATGTGTGCCGATACCGTGACTTGCGGTGGGCAACCGATGTACAAGTCAGTGCTTTTATCCTCCAAACGAGTCTGGTACCAATTAAACGACCCCAGAGAGAGACGGAAGGCTTGGTTGACCTAGGCAGATGCCGAGAATCGAACCCGTGACCATGCGTGTATAATATAGTGCGAAACTGACCACCACACCACCTCAGGTATAGATTCAGGACAAAATTACTAAAGGTTACAAAAAATTACAAACTATACAAAAGCTATGCCAATGATAATCCGACAAAAGTCTCAAATCCAATATGCCGAACATCTGGATGACACAGAAACCGATGCCTTCCAAATACTGGGCATGTTGAATAACCTTTTTGAGCATAGTTCCCAGAAAGTTTCCTCGCAATCTCGACCCTGATGCTTGGGGGAGATCCCGATTCCCCATAGTTCCTGTCAGCAGGATGAAGACGCCTTTGTGAAATTTCCCTACGAAACAGAATGCGTGGAGATCATTGTCAGTAAGGACGACGTAGGCCGTCTGAACCCTAGTTGATCCTCGACTCTTTCCAGCCTTTACTGCCGGTTTGCGACTACCGAGGACTATTCGTCTTTATGGACTGGACGTCTCATAAATGGACGATGCCTTCTGTCTAATTCACTGAGGCAATCCTCGTTCGTTCTAACCTGCGTCATAAAATCTTCCAGAAACGAAACGGACGTATGTAAGCATGCAAACGTCAGAAGTGCAAAGCTTTGCCAGGTCTCCGGTCGATTCATTGAGGGTTTGTCGAGGCTGAGATACTCAGGAAACTTCCGGTCACCATTTTTTTTTCACTGTGTCCTTGTTATAGAAATTTTATTGAAGCCAAAAGGATTGGACCACCAGGTAAGCCAAAAAATAGCAAGGATGCTCTAGCCAGCTCAGAGAGGCGAAAAACAGGAATTGGTCCCTTGGTCTCAGGCTTCGTTTGCCCTCTCAGAGAGAACATTGGTGCTTCTTGATTACAATGAACATTAGAGCAGCTCCGGGTGTGAACTGGAAAGCCCCCCAGGATCCGGTCAAGAACAGATGCTTCAGAAAAATTGGTTGGGACAGTAACCCCGCCCTCAACCCAAATTTAGCCGAGTTATTCCTGTCTAATGGCGATTTTTGGTTTTCAGCCTATTTCTCACCATATGGTAACATCCGCTTCCACAATTAGATGACGTGGGAACCACGAGCCATCATCACCCACCTACATGTAAATATACACCCACAGAGGCTCCGATGCCACCAAAAACAATAAATCGCTGCAACGTTGATGTCGCACCTCCGCTTCGGGAGATAGAATTACATAACACCGGGTAAAGGAAGGAAATGAAAAGGGAAGAAAAGGGAGCATAGGTAAATAATGAAAGAGTTGATTAGGAGATCAACATCAGGAACGAACCCGATATAGAGCTGGGCAGAGGGAAACAAGTGGTGGCACGGGAAGCATTTGAAAATATCGAGGGAGTAGTTAAGAAGATAAAGAACGTCCAACTTTGAGCCTATTTATCCAAGACTGCTGTACTTCTCGTCTGAGTTATCCCTTAGAAACTTGGACTCTGCTCAAGCAAGATGAGCATTCAGTCAGCGTCATCGCTCTCGAATGAACAATGCTCGAAAGTACCCGGAACACGCAAGCGCTGCCTATGCCAAGAAATTGAGGAAGAGGTAAGCCAGGCACATCATTTTTTTCAAGTCGTTAGAACAGGGAGGTTATTGCTGACTTTCGTTTTGTTATAACCGTTAGACCAGGGCGGTTATGGCTGAGTTACGATGTCGAGCGAACATTAGGGTAGCTGCTAGCTCTATGGTCAGCCGTTTTCACGAAATTTCTGAATTGTCTTGGCTCATCCAAGCAGGGAGATGTATCTACCGACTTGGTGAAATGGTGACTCCACTGACGGCCGCCTAGAAACTTAGAGGCAATGGGGACGATAGGAATGAGTTTTTGACCTCCGCTTCGGAAGACCAATGAATAGTAAAGGGACGATAGTAAAGGATATTGAATTAAGGGCTATTCCTGCAGTGACTTACATCATTTGGAAGAAGAAGAAAGCACAACAGGAAAATCCCACGATTCTACTGACGGTTTCTTTTTTTTAAGGTATCCAGTGTAAAAAAAAAACTGCCTGCTAACTAAGTTGTGGCTTGAATCGTACTCGCCCATCTCGAATCCTTTCCGCTTAATTTCTGGCTGGTACCAGAAGCATAACGAAACGAAGATTAATTTCATCCGGTGTCCACAGGTCAGATCTGGCCGAAAGCAAAATGCATGGCGTATATCAGAAGTGGTGGCCAATATAAGGAAATAATTTAAAATCACTACAAGTTTAAACAATTAGGCCAGTGATCGGCAAGATTGTATGGTCCGAATTTCCGGAAAAAAATCAATTCGTACTATTTCCATTGCAAAAAACAAATCACAAAAATAGTTAGACATCCAAAAATTTGCACAAAATAAGTCTTTTTTCCACTTGAAAATTACTTCTCAAGGGCAACCCTCTTCAAAATAACTTGCACTTTGGAGCAGCCAAATTGAATTTGTAGTTCACTACTTTTACATTTCCGAGTAAGACTGGTGCTCCAATCGCTACACCCATGGGACTCCAATGTCAAAGAGGGTTGAACTCCATGATAAGGCAGTCCTAAGTGAACTGTTTTTGAAAAAAAAAAGAACGAACGCGAGTTCGAGTCTTCGATTCCTATCTGAACTTATTTGATTTCAAAATCGAAACAAAACAGGAAATAATTAAATTGAAACAATCTAAAGAAATAGAAGAAACAGATCATCCCGACAATTTAATGAAATTCGAAATCGTTTGAAATTTGCCTACATCTCAAAATTTTTTCTACTCAACGAATTGAGCGGCTAACAGATGGTTTTGGGCAACCGGTAGCGTGGGTGAGTTATTTAGCCACTAAACCATTTCCGTCCCGGACAGTTTTATCAATATGCATACGGTAAATTTACATACACATACGGTGATTTTAAAATTTTATTATTTTTAGTTTTGTTCGATTTCAAAACCAAATACATAAGCTTAGATGGGACTGGAACTCGCCTTCGTTTCTTTCAAACAGTTCGTTTAGGACTGCATTATCATGGAGTTCAACCCCTCTGATATATGAGTCCCATGGGTGTAGCTATTAGTAAACGGAACCGGAAGCTTGAGCATGGAGGACTTTGGTCGAACCTGCACTCGAGCAAAATTAGCATCCAAAGATAGTCCCCAAATGCAGCTGAAAACTNAAAAAAAAAAAATCCAACGGTTCAATCATCGAAAAGTGTACCTGATAGGAGCAAATCTACACATTTATGAACGACGCGATCCAGTAGTTATGGATATAACTTAGATCTATCACGATCTATTTCGGCGGTCCTGATAGATCTCGACCCACCTGCACTGGGTCCCGCTTGCTTCAACAGAACCGTCGAACAGCTCCCACTATGGAAAACCACCGAACACTCACGATCAGCAAATACCTCAGGCAAAGTGATTTGGCCGCGGAAAAGCTACTATGTATGTATAGAGAGCTTCTCACAAGGGACTGCACAGAAGATACTCATTGGAGAGTGAGTAGCTTATGGCCACGCCTCTGCCAGTGGTGTGTGGCCATTCACACATTCTTAATTAATGCTTACTCGGACTCAATCTGAATATGAAAGTGATGAGATTTTCATGCGACGGCGAGCTTCTTGCAAGGCATTCGCAGAAACTTTGCATGGGTCCGAAATGAGATCTCTCCGGTGAATAGGCCGCATATAGCCATTCTCAAATTAGATCTCCCAGAGAATGGGATAAAATCTTATCGAGCCATAAGCTTCGCATGGGACTTATTCTCGGATGCCTCGCAAAACACTCAACTGACTTGAAGATGTGCTCCTAATCGACTATCATCTGGGAAAGGCTGAGTTAAGAAATACGCGAGGCCATAAATACCAATCCGAGCAGTTTCGTTCGGGACGGAAATATGACTCAGGAGCTGTGCAAATTTTAGAAAACAACAGTGAGTCACCGATTTTTATGATATGTCAGTTAAGCTCGCTATCACATGTTATTCACCAAAAACACACAACAGAGGCAGTTCAGCTAACCGCCGCACGACCGCACGCGTAGTTGTCATTCATCAGACCACCACTCTTTCTAGTATACCTTCACGAACGTTGCTTCGAGACTTATAAGCATTCGGAAAAAAACCTTTCCGAAAAGTTTCAGACTGACTGGCGACAAAGAAAAAGGTAAAAGGGTAATCAGGAACACAAAATAATACCAGGTCAGCTGACCGCGGATTAACCGCACGCGTAGTTGTCACTTACTACGGTCGGTCACGTTCGTGATTCGGCGACCTATTTCTTCAGACAATAAGCATTTAAGGACACCTAGGATCAGCATTTCCTAGGTGTCCTTGAAATCCAGTCTAGTTTCAGATAACGAACTCATCCAGGGCGCCTGAGTCCGGCTCTCGAGCTCTTTCTGTCACTTGCCCATGGAGATAACCCAATTATCCCCAGCTATTCGCACACTCTCGTATACTACTCCTAAGTGCCAAGTTCTCGTGGAAAACAGATGAAAGCAAATCGCGTAGGTGTTGTACCCAGTGGAACAAAGCGCTTTACTCAGCCTCAGGGTAATGGATTCAGTCGAAGAACATCTCGACTAAACTCAAATGACATTAATAGAAAGCGTGTGTGGGGGAGGTTGACGGCCAAAAAGGTACGGCTGGCGGGTTTTCGTCAACAAACATATCAAACACGACTCGTCAATAATAATAAATGGATTAGAGGGCGTGATTCAAGCGGAAATCCGCCGCCTTGTGCTTATATGAGGAGAGCCGACGATGCCTAGTAGAAAGTAATAAACATCTTAATGAATTTCTGCTTATTTAGGTGCTGAAGAGAGCAGGAGGGAGAGTTTCGTGGAGTAAACATCCAATCCGTGTACATAGTTACCAGAAGAAGAACAGGGCTGTACACCTGCTGATAAGGGTACGGTAGAATCGCTACGAGAGAGAGGTGTATGAACGGAAGAAATTTCAATGTCAGATCTCGCCCACCAACTCTCTCAGTCTAATAATCTCCTCAATGCAACTATCCCAACGGAATAAACTGCCAAATGCGAAAAGTCAAAAAGTTAGAATTAGCCAGAAGGAAAAAGGATAGACATGTCTTACTATCGTAATAAACCAGGAAAAGTCTCTCAGCAGGGAAGGGACGCTCTTCTTTCTAGGAAAATCTCCCAATCCCGCCGCTGTTCTCCTTGGTAAGTGATAAATCACGTAGCTTCAAGAGGGAGGGGAGGGGGAGGGGGTGACATAGCCAGGAGATGGCGTCTTTTTCCGTGTCAGGCCACGCCTCTTCTGATCCACCTTTCGCCAAACGTAAGTCGGCATTTCTTTTGCAATGTGCGCAACCTTTCACAGTATACATGCCACGTATAAAGCGCTCATCCTAATTACCATTGATTTTAAGGGGTTCACTTCTACAAAAGTCGCGTACACTTTTGCTACCTCGTGAGAGATTATCGTAATTCACTCACTGTTTGTTGGAGTTCTCATAAAATACTAAAATTAGAAAGAAGCCGAAAGTGTAACCGAACGCTGTTATTTCGGAATGAAGATGTGGGCTGCGCCTATTGTTAAACCAGACCTTAGAATGTCCTAGAATAGACAAAAGCTTTGAAATCCTGAAAGTTTAGCCAAAAATCATCAGCTCCACTGCTTACGAATAGGGCCAATCAGTGCCCATGTTATCCTCAGCGCTCTATCGAGGCGGACAAGGACAAATTAGCAGATACATAGGAGGTTCCGAACTTTTGATCCGCGAAAAATACCGGTAACATTTTAAAGGAGATCTTGTGCCAAGCTCTTAGGTTTAAGCTAAGTAAACAACCAAATGGATTTCAGCGACTCTTCATATTCGCCGAGCAGATGGCATGTTCCATCCTTCAACACGAGTAGAAGTGTGGTGCTAACAAATGAAGGGTACGATGTTAGCCAACCTCACCAAGACAAGATGCGCCATGCTTCCAATCTCTACAGGAATCTGTAGGTTCTTCGAGTGGAAATCTGGCGTATACGGCAGACTGGAGGTAACAAAACAAGCGACTCCTCTTTTCCAGATCGGAACGGTAAGTAAATATGTAATCATAGAACTTATGTTAACCGTTATGGGTCCGAAGCTGACCTGAAAACCTCAATTTCTGTGTCCCCTCGTCCCCCTCCCACGTTTTCTGATCTCGAAATTTTTCGTGAGTATGTGGGAGCTGCGGGAGATCTCATAAGTTCGAGCTTTTCATAATATTCAAAAAGAAAGCAGTGCCACATGGCAAAAATGGACTGAAAGATGTGTATCAAACGAATGCACGACCGAACTCCGTGGCACTGGAACGGCTACAGCTGCCAGGAGCTCTATCTTCACCTCCTTCCGATCTGGTAAACAGTAAGTAACGTAAATAATAACAATATCAGTTATGATTTTCAAAGAGGTAGATTACGAAATGAACCAAAACGGAGGAACACATCGGCTCCCGTCAACAGTAGAGCTTTTCACCTGTGAAAGCTCCAAGGAGTGACTCGCTTGAGTCACTTTCACCTCCTCTCCCTCCCACTTCACAGAAACGTCCATTTAGCGGTTCCCACGCTTGGCCGGTTTCACATTTGTGCGGGCACCAAAGCCACACATCTACCAAAGCAGACCACAAAAAGAGCAATGAAATTACCAAGCAAGTTGCTCAAGTGAAGCAACTGGCAACTTCATTGGACTTTGATTTGCTGCCCGAATTGGTTCCAACCACTGAGATAAAAATCTCCCGATAAGGTTGGCTATTTTCCATATTGTGCCGCCCCCTCGGTCCATTTTGGATGCTTGCTCTACAAACCCTTTAGTGCAATTTCCAATTATTCGTCTTTTAGACGCAGAAAAAAAAAACTAAATTAACAAACCAATAAACCCCGCAAAAACCAACGAGAGGATGAACCCCAGTGCTACCGGGGCAGTCGCTACCGTAATTCCTCGGTCAGAAATCACCGCGTGAGATGATTGTAGCCACTCAATACCTGACTCGGCTTCATGATCAGGGTTATTCTTGGCGTACAACGTGAAGATCCTTCCGATCGTAATTCTAAAGGAAATACAACCCCGTCAGACATCGGCAAGCAAGGATTGTGCCGTTTTCGAGTGTATATTGAGCAAACACTACTTCAATGATGCAGACTCGGAAGAATGGTCCTCGGAGGCTCCTACCGATCTTTGGTCCAATTATTCATCACCATGAGTATTAATGGCAAAAATTCAATAACGGGTTCAAAGTAAACAGAAGGAGGTTGCATACGCCTAGGCGATGGCCGGTAGTCATGAATAGGGTATAGTCCAGGAGTATCAGGATGTACCATTCACATGATATTCTCCGAACGCCATGGAGACATCCTAATGCCTTCCAGGCTCAAACTATAAATCACAGCCTCAGCTTAAGTCTGCGTCAGGGTACGGGGAACTCACAGGAGCGCTCTACTAAGAAGTCTCGAAAACAATAACGACGCCTCCGCACACTGAACTATTTCCACTTGTGAGACCAAAAATCCCTTTAAGTAGTTTACCATTTCCCCTGATTTGCATGTTGCTTACAGATTACGGTAAATTGCAAGGCAAGAATGGATTTTAGCAACATGTGCATTTACTGCATTCTCATCCCATGCAATCACGGCTGGATTTGTCGTGCGAAAATTGCTTCATCTCAGCAACTTTCTTGCCACTCCTCAGGGAATTGCCTCATTAAATGTGAAGTGGGTGAGAAACGATTTAGGCGACTCGTCAGCTCCGGTAACGAGAGCGTTGCTTCAATGCGGCCCTTAGTCAATGGCTGAACATAGATAGTGAGAAGTTTGATTTCCAGATGTGACCAACAGCGATGCACCCGTAGTTAGGCTAAGGAAACTTTTCGATAGAGGCTTGTTTCCTAGTTTATATGAACGGACCTTTTTTCTCCTACGAGCAATCTCAGATACAGCTTCTGAATACCAGGAGATAAAAGATATCAATATTGCGCTGGATTTTTGTGGTGAAGGCCACGAAGTGAGAAAACTTAGTCGATCGCGTCAAGCATGGTGAAGTTCTGACACGCTCTCCCACAACACAACCCACGACGAATTTATACTCAACAAAGAAAGCTGGGAGGCAGAATAACGTGCCGCCAGTATAACAACGATGAAACGTCGACGAACAAACTCCACTTACGATGTAAGCCCAGGCCACAGTAGGCGACGACAGATCGACTCTTGTAACTTTTGTAATGATCATAAATGAACCATGGAGTAAAAAAAACATCAAGGAACTATGACGCACGTATGTCATCGACAATGTGTGGGTGGAAGGCCTTGAATGCAGAGTATTTTTTAGTGCATAGGTTATGAAAATGATAAGTCTTATATATTTGCAGGATGTGTTCAGAGACGCTGTCAATTATCTGACAAGAAAACAAAAACATAAATTTCCTAATAAATTATCGAAAAAAACATTCTCCCAAAAAAAAAAAACTGGGATAAAAAAATCTTAGTGATAGAACAGATGAATAGCTCATTGAAATCGAAAATTGTGAACTTTGCATATATTAGATACCATGCCCTTCATGTTCTTCGATTTGGAAGCACCTCCCACTAGAGAAGCTCCACCTACGAGGAGAACTCCGCCCATTCTATGCTGGTCGCTCTAGATACAATTCAAAATCAAAGGTACAGTGATTTACCCATTCATTACTGTACCCAGCGAATAAATTCTGTTCCCACGCAAGCTCATACGCTCGGAGAAATGAGCCAAATCAAGCTGTATCCTCAGTCGATACGTCAATTGTCCAGTCCGTCAATTTCTCATTACAGTTCAGTATGCGACTGGCCAACAACAAGGACTCGCTTTCCGAAGAAATTTCGTGCGACGGACGTAGGACCTCGTAGAGACTTGCCATTGCAGCTAAACGCACATCCGTTTTCGGCATTTCCTCCAGCTTCGCTCATAAGATGAAAGATTTAATTAAAACGGACGAGATCGCTCGTACAGCTCACATGATTTAATTTGGTCGCATCCTTGCGAGATTGTTTGCACGAGCTTGAAGTTTAATGAAAGCGCAGCTTCGCATTCCGAGCCCTCGATTATTTAGGGTGATATAATCTGAGCTTCTAACCTAATCATCTACACCAAAGGATGTTCGGGATCCCATAATTGTTGAATTCATTCGAACAGGTACTAAAACAGTTCGATGACCGACCTTCTACGGCACTGAAACTGAACAACTTGTATGATTACCTGATGAACCCAAGCTTTTCCGCCTACCGTACTCCCAAATGAATGTTTATCGAAAAAAGTCTATCTGCCCAGTTGCAATGAAAGGTGCCACACGGTGAACGAATTCGAAGGTGTATATCTTATTGGAGGTGCGAAAATTGTGCTGGGTTTGGGAGGCTCTCTGAGAATTCATAAAAGACTCCAAATTCACTTGACGTAATTTCCACCTTTGGCGGAAGTGATGTAATGGCAAGTGAAGCACTACCACACACGCATGGTTGGGAAAACGGGGTACTGGATCGATATTCGTCTAGGCCAAANAACACTTTGCTCTTTATCCTTCTGACTTCCGCTTCTTTGTAAGAATTCACGAAATATCAACTCCAATGATGGTATCGCACCCTAATCACGAACAAGGCTAGTTGGCCTCTTAGAGTATAGCCCAGTTGTACAGAAGAACTCTCGAATTTATGGCTTCCATCATCTACAAGCTTATGAACCTTTGAGAATACTTTTCGATATTCTTTCAGAAAAGTCTGAACAGTTAGAGCCCACTGCGCAACAAATAAAAAGGAAAAGGGCGATCCCAAAACCATTTAACGTAGGGAACGTATGTCATGGCAATGTATTTAAGGGGCTACTTGTCTGCGATAGAGATAAAGCTACCTACAACATCATGAGCAAAGGATGAAGGAAGATAACCTGCTGAGGTGATAAATTCTCTTTAACGATGGCGAATGCAAACAGATTCTTGTCAAGAACGGAGCGTGAGAAATCTTTTGCACAATTCAAGCGTCTGAAAATTCGCATCGAAAGCAAATCTAATTTTTCCGGATTTCCTCTATCGCTCCCCTCCCTAGCTCTACACTTCAGTATCTTTTTGGCCGTTGCTGCTCATGAATACTTCTTGCTCTTAGAAGACTGCCACTTTTCGGGGCCCACAAGTTTTTCAAAAAATCAAAAAAATTGAGGGATGAATACACTGAGAAAGGGAATGTCTGGCTAAGTAGGACAAGGAAACGAGGAAAAATTGAGTCAAATATTCTTTATAACAGAGATTAGAAATGAATGGATCCAAAAGTACACAGCTGAACAGAACGAATGCCGTACCGGCTGTTTCAGACTTCGTCGTCCGTCNNNTAAACTACGGAACATTACCTCTACAGACGGCTTCTACCGTTATTACTACCAAAGAGACGAAGACCAATAAAATAGATTTTTCTCATCGACTGATGGTCACTACAGTGGAGCTTGTGAACTGTGGACTGCTCAATAAGATTTTCCAGTACACGAGATCAATGATTCATAATTTGGCTGTGCATGGAATGACGATTTTGGGATGAGATACAGAGACCATGAGATGTCGAGGAAGTGGGATATTTCAAATAGTTGGAAACTGAGCTTTGATGGCCAAGCAGAACAGAGTATAAAGGCAAGGCATGACAATGAAATTATATATCCATTATTACTATGTTGTTTGCTATTTAACAGGAAAGGAGTAAAGATCGTACAGAGCCCAATGCGGAAGGAGAAACTATTGCTCCTACAACTCACTTCCTTTCTGGTACAATTCGGGAGAGAGATCGATTCCCAAGTATGAATTCACCTCCCCACTAGCGTATTCCCTCAATGCACCTCTTACGGTTGTGCCATCCGAACACTGGAATGTGAAAAAAGACGTTTTTACCACCACTTATTACCTCGGCTGGACTACCCTTTTGACATCTTCAAAATCTTTAAAACTCAGTCCCTTCTCGTTCTGGGGAAAAGGAATTGAAAAGCGAAATGAAATGTGGGTGACAGTATCTATCTGCAGGAAGGGTCTTAACTATTAATAGTCATCGGTATGGCCCAAAGTGCAGTTGATGTCAAGTGAGCGTTCTTTAAAACGGATAGGATGCAAAAAAGGAATGAGAGAACCATGAACAAATTAGATGTTTCTTGCGTTAGAGGCGTGAAATTGAAGTCGATACGGAGATTTTCTTGGGAAACGAGTTTGCAGCTACCATTCCATTCCAGCTCACAAAGGGCAAAAACAAGAATTTTGAAATCGCAGGTGGTCCATGCATGACGTCTATGCTCTTTCCTTTTTGGGATTGCAGGTGACCCTTTTTCAGCAGGCTTTTCCACTCATATCTAGTTGACTAATGCAATCAGAAAATGGTGAACTCGAGATATTGAGGTCGCATAGCCTTTATCGCCGCCACTGCGCCATAACTTTCACCTTAAACGGAGTAACTTGAAAAAGACTACCCTCAGAGCTCATGGAAGACCACATCCATCCGCGTGCGTTTGCAATGCGTATCTGTGGAGAACTAATCGATGGGTTTCGGGCGCCGGTTAAGCCTGATTTTACTAAGATTATGCGTTTTTCTCAGGGAAAAGGCTTGACTAATCAGTATGATCAGTTCCTATGAACAGTTCATTGTGCAAGCAAATTTTTTCAAAAAATGAAAGTTCAAGAGATACGTGTTGTCGGAACGCGAAGAGATGCGTGTGTCACAGTGGCAGGTTACGCACTATCACACACTCATAGTGCGGGGATCCAATCTCTAACAACACAAGCCCAGGAAAACCAAGCCTTCCATCTATCCTTGGTCGCTTATTTGGTACAAGACTCGCCTGGGAGGATAAAACACTGACTTGTACATAATCGAACCACCGCAAATCTTTGTGTAAGCCACATACCCCTTCGAGAAGCACTTTGATTTTGTATGGAAGTCCAATGCGAGGACGCATCCCGAGGACAAAAAAAAACGGTCCAAACAAAAACTTAATCCTTGCTCCTTCAACAAATATATATTTAAAACACCTAACACAGTGGACTTACAATTTAAAAGAGCAGGGCTTCCTAGAGCAGCAAGTTCGCGGTGATTCAGACTCCATGGGATCTGAAAAAGAAAGTGAACCAATAGAAAGTTGCGCCTACTATCACTCAGGGTTAATTCCCAGACACTTACTTTCCAGCTACCAGCCTACCACCCCCAACTATGACAAGACTAATGCATAGGGGTAGGACTTTTACTTGAATATCGCTTCTGCCTCGAGAGCCATTAAACAGGCTAAAAGCTTAGTCGAGCTTTACTAGTAGATTTCGTGTCGTTCCTTGAATGGTAAAAAAAAAATTAGCTCAGTTCAAGGGTAACAACCTGGCACAGCCACCAACAGCTAATTAATGGACACGCAATGTGTTTGCACTCGAAATGGAAATGCACTCCTCTCTCGGACCAAGGGGCATCGCGAGGGCCAACTGTCCTATGACGATCACTTCTTCCTCACTCGTAAGTACACCCTGGAGACAGGGGTCGCGATAGAGGCCCACAAGCTGGAAAGCTTAGAGTTCAAGAGACTAAATTACGATCAAAACCCAATTCGTTTTTTACCTATTAATTATCTATTAATTATCAATGACGTCTGAACTCAGAAGACTCCGATTACTGAAGTTGGGATTAGATGATCAAGAAGAGAGGTCTGTTTTTTCCCTGTGACCTATTGCTTTATAATGGTAGAGTATTTCACAGTGGTTGGAGTATTTGGGCGTTAATCGATCTCATCTGAGTGATGCGCCACCGCTTTCCACTTCCATTCAGAATCGTAGAGGGCGGTTTGAATGCGGTTGTGGCCGATACAGTAACGTTTGGTGGCCAGCCTATGTGCAAGCCAGTGCTTTCGTCCTCCGAGACAAGGTGCTACAAATTAACCAACTCAGGAGGGACGGAAGGCTTAGTTGGCCTAAACGGATATCGATCCAGGACTAGAACCCTTAACCATACGCGTAAGACAGTCCGCCACTTGCCACTATACCACCTCCTCCTTGACCCAGTCTTTTAAGCATATAAAAAACCACAGTGTCACCAAGAGTCGCGAACCAGAAAGATTAAAAAAAAAACGCATTTGATAAAATTTTAAAAGCACCTGAATATAACAAAAAAAGTTGCAAAGTAAAACACCATGCAAATGGGTGGATAGACCAATTTATAGATCCGTGAGAAAAAAAAAACAATGAAGAAAACCATGAACAGGTGTGAACCCTTTATTCGATATTTTTTAATTTGCATTTCAACTGTAATATTCAGGGTCCCAGCTATACAAAGTGCGTTTTTCCAACTTTACCGAATTAAAATTTCAAAATCAGTATCGGAATATTACAATCTCAACTTAGCTCCCACAGTGACCGAACAAGGTCAAATTCCAAGTTTGGTGGGCGAAAAAAAAAATGATAAAATGGGAACTTTTTCCCGAGAGCCTCGAATGGTTAAGAATGCAGGGTAAAGGGCCTCAGTTTCAATACTAAATCACAACAAAGGGCATATATGTAGAAGTTCTACCTACAAATGGAAGATGACTGATTGTAAGCTCCAATACTTGTTGTTTTTCATGTCAAAAGGGCAACTATAGGGCAAGCAAGCACTTTGCCCTTGAGATGTCTGAAAAAGGGACTGCCCTGGTGCACTAGAAAGTGTATAATGGTTGCCATCTGACTATTCCTCAAGTAATCCCAACTCTCTTTCAATCTAGACAAAGTTTCAAAGAGTATACAGCATAGGATCCTTATAGACCCCAACCAAAATCGATGACAAGGAAAATGACAATCCCGAACGGTCACATTTTCCCGAAGAGGAGTCGGAGGTGGAAGTTCAGCTGTTTGGCTAAGAAAAATCATAGGGTAGGAGCTCGGGGATCGAAGTTCACTTCAGTCGAGGAAAAGCAAATATATGAGATCTCTATGAGCAAATTCCGAGCACTTTCGGAAAACGAAAGTCGGAAGCCTGAGCTGGCCAACGGAAATCGGAGCCCATACTCGGAAGTCGGAACGAACCCAAGAAAGATTGGACTTCATAGAACCCAGAAAAAGCTCAGGAAAACCTGTCCCGAACGAACATTGGGGTCTAATGCCGCTTGGGAGTTATCTTACAGCACTGCATAACTATGTATGAATGTTTACGCAAAAAACGAGTAGTTTCACACAGCCGCAGTAATTCTCGAAAGGCAAGGGCCTGAAAAAAGTTAATCTCAAGGCAGAGGCACGGCCAAGAAATTGCTGAATAAATTAAACAGCGCTAGGGGATTTCAATTTTCGTTTTTCCAAGAGAAAGACACATTTTTTCCCTTTCCAGGATAGCATGAATTCGAAGAAACACTTCGTGAAAATGAAAAATGCAAATTGCTTCTCAGCACAAGGAATCTCTTTCTCGCCGTCGACCATCAATACAGCGATGGCTTAGATGCCGTGCAAAACAGGGAACTAGTAATTCCTTGGAAATATGCATTCTCAAAAATGTCTGGAGTGGACGTTTGGGAGGTCACTAAGAAGCGAAGGTGTCGTAACCACGGAATAGGAGCCAGGGATAACAACGGATTGACTCTTTACCAGATCAAGCCGTCCTCCCCACTCCATTTGCCCAGTTAACCTAAATCAAATTCGTCGAGGTATTTAATAAAAGCAATATCGTCCCCCAATCTTGCGAAATTGACGATCTACGAAGGAATCCATCATCTGGACTTGACTTTTACTTCAGCACTCCAATGGAGGCGAAGAAGATCTCTTTGGATAAGGGGGGAGAGGGTAGGGGTACCGAGTTACCGTAGGGAAAGAATCAAAAAAAAAAATTGCAGATGAAAAGGGAGGACTGAAACGGGGAACACACCTTTTCGTTTACGGGGTTTACATTGCCGATCTCATCCCAACCCTTGCCTTTTCAGGGAGAGACGCTCTTTTTCTGTGGAAGAAAAGCGAGTTCTGGGCGCTTTTCTTTTCGACTATGCCCTCAGACAAAGAACTTATTATCAGACGCATGAGGGGTCGCATGAGCATTTATAAAAACCCGGCATTGTGCCAGAAGGCTTCGAAGAATCGGAAATATGATGAAGGCTTCGAAGAATCGGAAATATGATAGTAAAAGTATATCGAGGGGACAACCAAAGTTGTCGGAAAATCAGATTTTAAAAGGATTTCTTCCAGACAGACCGTATTCCACCTTTCCAGAGGCAGAGGTGATACCAGATTAATCAAAGGCGTCAAAACCATGGTTCTAAGACTAAATGACCTTGCACATAAAGACAAAAATCAAACCACCACTTTAATGAGTGCTGGTTAAGTGCCATACGAAAAAGGGTTTGATAAATACCAAGTGCTTCCTCCGCTGTTCCTAATAATTGTTGGGATTTATCAATATTACTAGATGAACATTTTCTGAGCTTATCACTTAATTCCAGAGTCAACCAAAGTTTTAGCTCAGGTTTTTCTGGTTCTTTGAAAAAAAAGTTATCATCAACGTCAAAAGTATAATGGAAATTCGTCAAGAGTCACTCCATCAACTACGTCAAGAACCTTTGGGATAAGATGGCTTTTCAGTCAATAAAATAGTCACCTAACGTTTAGAAGCAATTAGTTTCTCCAAGAATCATTCCGATAAAAAAATATGCCTTCTCTAATAGTTAGCTCATTTTTGGGTTACGCCATGTACTCGAATCCCATCCGTTATCATAATAGCGCTTGACGCTTTGTAGCCTAAACAGCTATATGTGAAGACAAATGGCCTTTGTAAAAGCCTTTCAGAGCATCCTAGATGGATTTGGCAGCAACCGACCAAATCGTTGATCTGGCATTATGGGACTGACTTGTATAAGTGCAGAGACAGAATTTGATCCCTGACTAGGCATTTTTTAGCGGTGATATAGAGCATCGTCCCGTTTGAGCTTGGAAAAAACATGGCACCCCACAAATTAATCGGTCCAGGAAGTGGAGCGCCAAGGGACACCACACCATAATTCTACATCCCAAGAGCTCCAGTGATTCTTGACAATGCCTCATGGCAAAATTCCTTGAAAAGCCATCCCATTTTACAAACTTCTATTTCTGAAAGGTTATTTCAAAGAGGAAATTTGAAGATTCACAACCCAAAACAACCAAAGATTTGACAGTTTTTCAATGTCTATCATTCAAAGTCCCTCAGATGAAATCTCCAGAGAGTCTGGATGCAATAAAAATGCTTCAAAGCCATGAAACATCAAACAATAACAACCGACAATGAATATTTCCTGCAAAAAAAAAATGACCAAAATCTTCCAATAATGAAGGAGTTAATGAACAGTCCAGCAGTTCCTGGAGGAAAAAGATATCCAGACAGGGTGTCAAATGACAAGAGTGGTCTTTGAAACACAGACACTTTCTCATATGCTCCAATAGGTCTCTCAGAAATTCATCATAATGGAATATTTTAGTAGTTGAGGGCGTATAGGACAAAATTCATTGCATGCTTGGATAGAAATGAACTGACTGAACGGTCAGTATGCATTTTTTGCGACTTGAACGAGCAAGGAGCAAGTGGGGAGCAGCTATGCCGCGAGAGCGAAACATGACGCTCCAAAACAACTATAATGAACTCCTAGTATTATGGCAGTAAATTGCTTCTAGCGAGATCGCCGCCACAACTCCATTGCACAACGACAACGATACACAGCTCTTACTGATACTAAACTAGTTAGGAAGAATCTCAGAAGTAGAACTACCGGTATCAATAGGGGAGATCAGGACCTCTCATTCTCTGCACGCCTAAATTGGCAGAGATTGGCTGAGCCGTGCCCTTTGACGATGGTAGCTTTCTCGCCCGGGGATTCGATATGATTAAAGAAGCGAGAATTCTGAACTTAGAAGCCTCTAGATGTAAGAGGAAGTTCTGGTTCCCCGCTCCCTTTCCCCAGTATGGTTCCCTAGTATAGTCCTATAGGAGTGAGTAAGTTAGCCTCATTATTGTTTTGGTGAATTGACCTAAAATTGAAAAAGGAATTCCTCTCTAGAAAGGTCGAAGATATCATGTGAAGATGGGTCCAAGTGAGGAACGCTTGCAACGAAGCAGCTGAGGCTCGATGTGAGTGAAGCAGAGCGTAAAACAAAAATGTTTTCTTTGTTACTTCTGACTACGTGGCCCACTGGTTGACGGCTCTGTCTAAAACGAACCCAGGCTACGCCCCCTCCCCCCTCTCCCCTAGCCTCCGTTTCTCGTAAACTGTTATAAAAGAGCGCATTTCCTTCTAACCTAGCCTGTCTTATCGTAACTCCAACCCACAGGATCGTCAAGGAAGTGGAGGAGGAACCACGTTTAATAATGCCTGACTACAATTAAGGATCGATCCTGTACAGAATTTAAGGCTCAGATAATTTCCGGTGCTACGGAGATATAAAGGAGCGTTTTGATGGATACCAAGGTCTGTCTACCAAGGGGTACAAAAAGAAGAAAGTCAATATTGAAGAAGAAGAAGGCGAAGAGGCCGAAACGTAAGCTGGATAAATTTGTGAATCTCGGAAAGGCTTAAAATATCTCAAGAGACAAGTCAATATTCCGATCGGTGACTCATTTAGATCAGTTGCACCTATCTGCAATGACAGTGATACCGTAATGACCATGACATAGTCTGGTGAATGGGGTTTACAGTAGCATTGACATTGGGCATTTTCCAAATAGTGGAGCCTAACATGTATGGAACAATACCTGAACGAATAGAATAAGATAAAAGAACCAATTCAAGTCGTCCCATTCTATTAGACAACATAAAGTACTCAGTGTACAAAGAGTTCTCTAGAACGCACAGTACTCAGCGTACAAAGAGACCTTTGGAATGCACGTATACTTCTACTTTTCTGAATGCTTTGAAAGTAGTTATCAAAACACCACGAAACAAGCAGTCCATGACATCCACTTGGGAACAAGATCTTTCGAAAAAAAGAGAAAACAGTTGAATAAAAAGGGGAACTTGCCACTCTTGCCAGTTCTTGCTCAAGAGTTGTTTCTAAATACGATATGGAGGTAATAATTGCTCGCCACGCCTACTGAAAGATTCTACTCCCCAAAGCATCGCTACTGAATGTACAGCTCTTTCAATTTTAACTTTTTTTTTTACCGGAAAATATTCTTATGCCTGCAATGGAGAATTTATAGCTCTGTTAAGCATGACTTCAAAGCGGTAAAGCTCTGGAACGCATGAAAACCAAAACATCAAAAATTCATACAAAAAAAACTTTTCTTTCGAAAAAGTCAAGCCCAAAACGTATCTCAAAATCAGGAAGGGTTTTGAAAGCGACTAATAAAGAGCTCTGACAAAACGCATAAATTAACATGGGTTTTCTGATAATTAGATGAGTAGATGCCCAAGGCGTCGGAATTTCATCTACATAGCAGCATTTTTTGCTGAAAAAAAAGACAAACTCATAAGAAAAAACTGAAAATTTGCTATTTAGTAATTTGGAATGCTTTGTACATGTCTTTACATTGAAGAATGTTTATTCAAAATTAGCAATAAAGTCTCAGAGTAGTACACAGCCACTTGTATAGCAGCATCGTAAGGCGTCGAGAATGTCGAGAGCGACACAAGGACGCTTCTGGCGGCGGATCTATTTTAGAGCCCTCCCACGGGGCGAAGGTGGAGAATGATATAAAGCCTTTTTCTGCGGATTTGCTAAACTGCCCGTTGGAGACCTACCGAATTGGCAAGAAAAGTCTATCATAGGAAACTGACATAGCTCCATTAGTTACCAGTTTAGAAACACAACATAAGGCATTCGAAACTGAGTATAAATAAACAAGTAAGTAATGAGAGTAAGCAGAAGTACAGCAGAAGTAACATGATATGATGAAGGACATGGCGCTGCAACACACAAACGAAGAGATGAAAAATACGGCTGTTTCCCAGACAAAATGAAAATAAACAGGGCCTGAACTCGTGTTTAAAANAAAACGGACAGCCAGACAGCCGCAACAGAAAGCCAATGACTTCAAGCCACTGAGCCATTGGGGTTGACCATATTCACATTGATATTTCCTACAAATGGTGACTCTCGTGCGCTGACTGGAAGGAGCACGAAGCGGTCTTGCTCAAAACGATTCAAAATGAGAGCACGGACGGGAACGGCATATTTGTGGCACTCAAGGAGGGGTTTGAACTGCGAAGCATAGCTAGGATTAATAAAAATAAAAGATGTGACTAGTAAATCCAACAAAAGTAGGCATATCCGTCGAGAACCATACGTAATCCTTATAGAACTCCAAAAGTTAGGCATACAGAAAGGAAAAGCACACTTCCAATTCAGCTCCAGCTCAGTGATCTCAAACTCAATTCTGATTTGGGCAAACTAAACCCACAAGCGGATCACAATCAGTCTAATAATTGGCAGTGAAGGATCACAGATGACTGGTCATGAGGTTTTGCTTGAGCACGAATCGCGAAAAGGTGCAAAACAGGTAATGGAAACTTTCGAAAACGATTTTCGTCAAGAATTCATCTGAAAAAAAAAATGCGAAATCCAATTTCCCGGACAAATCCCATTCCTATTCAAGATAGCTACCATTCCACCATTCGAAAGCAAATCGTTTCACATTTCTCATCTCCGCTACTATTTCATATGCAAAAAAAGTTGACCGAGGAAGATATGAGTGTCTATCGAGAATTCAGCTGCTCTCAAAACCCCAAGACCACTCGTCAACACACTTATTTTGCACTCTTATATTTCCGCTTCCTCCTTCTCCTCTGAATCCCCCCATAACATTACGGTCAACAGCTCAACAGGCATATTCGTATGAGTTATTTACGTCAGAATGCCGAGACAAGATCTGATTTCCTTTGGGGCTCGTCAGCTGCAAAGGAGCGGTTGGCTTAGCAAAAACAAGAATGTCCAACGATGAGTTGAAAATTATGCCGAAAGAAACATGGGAGGGTCACTAACATCGACAAAGTATTGGAGATTCGAGTGCGGCAGCGTGAGTGGGCGGTGCTGTCATGATCATGAACTTATGACTGAACTCCGCCACATGATTATGCTTAGGTTGACCATATATTTGCTAAGGTCTCGACCTAACTTTCCCAAAATCTTATTAAAGCACTAAATTACTTACTAAACATTGTTAGGTAATCACTAATCATCAGACATGTCAACAGTAACCAATCACTGCTACGATTATAACTCAGAAAGAAGAGCGTGGCGCAATCCAACTCCGTAACAATGCCATCCAATCGTATTTTTGGATATTTCCCCTATTTTTGGATATTTTCCCAGTGATGCATGGAAAACGTAGCAACTTTGAGAAGCTCTTCACCTGTCGTCTGACTGGTTGAAGGACAATGGATGGTATGAGCTGAATCACTACTGAATACCCAAAACGGCTCAAGATTCCAGTAAGCCCTTCAGGGCAATGAGTGTTAAATTATCAATTTAAGATATGCATTTAAGATATGCAGAAGTCGCAATTACTGCTAATATGACAACGCTGCTGTAGATGAACTATGCAAATTTCGAAGAAAGTAGCTACTGTTGACCGGCATACGAAAAAATTCTTCAGAATTCTCGAAAGTTCTCCCTTTGACCTGATTCAGTTGTTCTTTGATAGCTGCGAAAAATAGGGTTGTACTTCCCAATTGTCTCATTTGGTCAGAGGGGAAGTCCGCAAGAAGGAATGAGCTCAGCTTCGGAACAAGCACTTTGACATTCTGATCACTGTGACTGAGAATGTGAACGTCACTTTGACATGCACATTTTCAAGTACTGCGGATGTTCCGAAGACAAAGTCGACACATTACTGAGAAGGAAAGCAACCGCAAGAAATATTCGGTCGTAGTGCAGTCAGCCCATTGTAAGCACATTCCACTATAATAGGCTATAAAAGGATTAAGATTAGAATATTATGGCGTTGANCAGCCCTGTTTGTGGGACGCATGCCCACATTCGAGTTCCACACAGAATCGTAGGGGCGTTTGAACGCGTACATGGAGTGCACAATGAATTGCGGTGGTTGGAAAACAAGTAAAGCAGTGCTTTTATCCTCCCACACAGGTCTCCTGAGAGATGGCGGCGTTGGACAAGTCACGATCCAAGATTCCATCCCCAGAATACGTGGATTATAGGAAGCTACCTGCCACTATAACTACCACATTCCCTTTTACCTTTTACAATAGGGGCTATGTATATATACCTACTCTGGGCATGTACGAAGTAAAGAGCGACTACTCAAATAGGAAGAGCATTAGAAAGTTCAACTGTCGAGAGAACTTATACCATTTCCTCCCGAGGGCCTGATTTACGGATAGTCCCCACGAACTGGCGAGTTACGCCCTGGGGAGGAAATGGTATTAGGTTTTTCACAGATAGGAGTGCCATCAACAAGATGTACCGATTAGACTAAGTAACTATCGCTGCCCCGAGCTTGAACTGAATCCGAGCCCTGAGGACAGCATTAGGGGGTTCCTTTTGCTTCCTAATCATCATTCAGAATACAGTACACAGCTCATTTTATAAAAGCTTGTATAAAAAATATCAAAGAACAAGTTATTTGGAAGTAGATAAGCATTACAACTTCATACTGCCAGTCAACAATAAATCTACACAAAACATCCCGACCTAAAAGTTATATAGCTAATCCCACTGACACCACCAAAGCTGTCATGACTAGGTAATGATCAGAAATCCAGCAACTGTAGCTGAGCGACTTATTATGGGCTCGGTAATGCAATAGGGGCAGTCTGCCTAGTTCACCGGTAGAGGTACAACAAGTCGCGAGCTCAAAGAGCCATAAAGTGGGGGAGGGCAAACTGGTCGATGAACGGCTTATTGCCGACAATTGGGATTCGTCTGTTGATGGTGAAAAACAAGGCAAATAAGATTGCAATTCATGACTGTTTACACGTGTGCAGCTGTGGTGGCGGATTTTCAGCTTCATGCACAGCGAGCGAATGTGTGCCTTGTATGAAACAGTGGGTTACAAAAATAATGAACCAAGTGCCTGTGCCGCTAAAAGTAGACAGGAATTTCATATCTACTACTATTTTAGTACTATTTTACGATTACTATTTTAGTATAATTGCTTATTATTATTCTATTATTCATTGTTATATTATTCTATTACATAATTTACATAATATGCTATTCAAAGCGAACTTATAAAATTGTAGAACATGAGATCAAAACAGAGAGCAAAGAGAGCAAACCAATTTGCCAATTTTGCGTCTTGAGGGCGCGCTCTGCTCTTGACTGATTGATCTCAATTTTTATTTCATATTTTAAAAATGACTTAATTCTTCTTCACCCCATTACATTACTGTACTATCTCGCATTTCGCGCAGGATAGACCGATGGATGAAACCTTACACCGATACTAGTATTTATTCTACAATTCACTGCAATAAATCGTCTTCTAATCGCTGTTCGACGACACAACACTTACAATGGAGCATACATCGCCTAATAGTACGCTTTTCGCCTGAACTACTCAGAATTATTTTTTTAGTTGTTTGCGTAAATTAAGCCCTCCTCGGATAATCAAAAAGCTTCGGTTAAAATAACAAGTGAGCTCACGCGGTAGGACAATTTCACAGTTTTGAAAGGAGTCGAACTGCATGGCGCATCCGAGAGAATCGAACAAATGTAACGCACCTCTGTGTTTTTGAATATCTCACGATCAGCGCTATTTCTCATCGTATATACAATTTGTGATTTTCTCAACTTGATCACGGTTTATCACATATTATTATCACTCGTATAGTCGATCTCTCAGAATTGCATTCTATCACCTTTTACATAAATACATACACAAATACCTTTAATGTATCAAGAAAGCAGTGAACTTCGGTTATTGAGAAGAAAGTGGGTATGGCCTCGTCACCGAACGAACATGTCGAACAAACGTCGCCGAACGAACGTGTCGAACAA
>UZAF01018695.1:1863-13504 GCA_900617895.1 Haemonchus placei | reverse complement strand
GAATAAAAATGAATAAAAGCAAAACAAATAGAACATGCGAATATGACTGTGAAAAAAAAATCAGAAAAGGAAATGCTATGCAGACCAACATCGTATAAAAAACGGTTTACCATTACAGGATTCCACTTGAATTTCAGAATTACTAGAAGGATGAACAAACTTTATAGACTTCATAAAATCCGCTGAATTGCGTATACAAGGGTTGAGGGAAGATTCAGAAGAAGATTGGAGAACACAAGGCCCACGACCGCGAAAAGCCCGCTTCAAAATCAAGAACCGCTACACAACCGCCCGCAACCAAAAGAACTCAAGTTACAGGTGATTTCTCGGAACGATCCTGATGAAATAGTGGTGAATACAAGTAATTCAATGGTTATGGTCCTCCTTAAAGCAGATTTCGGGTTGCGGCATGCATTGAATTCTAAACTGCTACCCGTGAATAGTCGTTGCTCTTTAAGGTATGTCAGTATCGTCTGGTAGTTCGCTTTGTGGGGATCGTGATCAGGATCTATTATTAGACGACGAAGAAGAAATCGACTTCTATGCCATTCTGAATGTCCCTAGAGACGTAAGCTGTTCGATTTTTTTGCTTTCTAAGTTTCATTTCCTTTTGTTTATAAACTAAACTTTTTTGTGCAAGAAATGGAAGCTGTTGTATGGAGCAAGAGTGAGATTCACGATTTGATTAGATAAAATTTGTTAGCGTGAATTGAAAACTAGTCATTTGTTCCTTCCAACAGTGACTCAAACATTGGCTTCAAGTTAGCTAGGTTAAAGCTATAGAAACACTTTACAACCAATCTAGATGACTTGCTTTTTGAAGATTGCAAAATTTCGCCCTTAGAGGTTTTCCCAACTAATTTTTTACCCAGCGAACAGGCATATCTACAGGGCTAAAGTGGTTTGAGTGACTTCTGGTGACACTCACCCTCAACTCATGGATCTACTGCCTCTACCCATCTCTGGCGCTGCTAGGAATGGTGCTGGAAAGCCTTTCTTTCACGTAACTAAGCGCCACTGAACTGAAGATGTATTGAATGAAAGCAGAATGCTCCTCGTTTAGCAGGATTTATAAATCGGGGCAGAAAGCTTATTGATGAGCCCTTTGGTCAAATATGATGGGGTAGCAGTGATAAAGTCATGTGAATTCGTTCTAGTCTAGCTTCTTATTTATGTTTCCGTGAAATCTAGGAGACTTTCTTTCTTGTTTCTTAGGCGACAGAAGATGAAATAAACAAGGCCTATCGGAAACGTTGCCTTATCT
The DNA here is from genome assembly GCA_900617895.1 of Haemonchus placei. Taxonomy (NCBI): domain Eukaryota; kingdom Metazoa; phylum Nematoda; class Chromadorea; order Rhabditida; family Trichostrongylidae; genus Haemonchus; species Haemonchus placei. The sequence goes on along the minus strand of UZAF01018695.1, from coordinate 12,240 downwards.
TCCACCCGGACCGACACGATGATGAAGATGACAAAAAAGAGGCTGAGAAGATTTTTGTTCAACTCCGTCGTGCCCATGAAAGTATGTCCGTTGATTATTTGCTCCATACTTCTTCGAGTAATATTGTCAAACGAATAGTATCACCTTCATTGCGTTTAGCAGTGCCTTAGTCTCTGAAGTTCTTTTCTTCTTTTTCCGGTTCCTTCTTGATATGAATTGTTTTTCAAGCTCTGATGGATCCGAAAAAGCGAGCTATATACGATGCACTCGGCGTGCAAGGTCTCGACACACAGGGATGGGAACTAGTATCAAGATCAGCGAATCCTGAAAACATCAGACGGGAATACGATTTCTTGCAACGGTTAAAAGAGCAGGAACTCATGTTGCAGCGAATACATCCTGCTGTAAGTTTGTTCGAAATAGCTTCTCAAAGTAAATACTGCTCACAACTTGTTTAGAGTTCATTCGTCGTAAGAACGTCATGTGCCGGTTTATTCCCGGAGGATCCAGACGATAGGTATACAAGTTCGTAGCATTCGATTGGATTTGGCATGAAGCAAAATAATTGTGATGCTGTGTTCATCGAACTGCTCAGCTTCGATTATTTTTTTCATTTTTTCTCATAAGACTCTGAGATAAAACTAGTCTTTTCACGGCTTAAGCCATTTTAAGCCGTTGCATTTAGTTATCAAGGAGAAGGGCTCGATTAGTCTTCGGTACAATAGTTAGATATTTTGCTTCTTTTCCGTTGTAAGATCAATAAGACAAAGTTAAGATCTGTGGAATTAAATACATTTCATCACTGCTATCTTATGTGGTCCTTTTTCGGTGAGTTCATTGAGTGTTTAATATCTGCTGATGCTTTCAGATATCCTCCTCAGCTCATTGGGATATCTATCACTCAATCAGTGGATTGTGCCATGAATGAGTCAAATCGAGTGGGGCTCATTGGCCGAGTGAAATCTGGTAATGGCCGTGGTGACGGTAGTGTCACTGCTTTATGGAAAAAGAATGCGGGAAAGTTTAATGTCGAGGTGAATCATTTTGTAAATAGCGTATGAAAAATATGAAACGCTTGATGTCTTTGTTATAGAATACACTTACTGTATCCAGCGATGTGTTAAACTTATCGTGTCGTGCCTCTCGAAGTCTTTACAATCGAGCTGCGATTATCGTTCAACCGTCTTTACAATACTTTCCTATGCAGGAGACTTTTGCACCAGGCTTGTCATTGGGTGAGTGGGTTTTCATCTGGTTTATTTATATAATAGAAGAGTTATTCAAGATACAGCGGAATTCATGAGGCCTCCGCAGTCCGTTATTCAAACTCATTCTAAGCAACTCGGAATTCGTTAGCCGTTAACAGGGTGTCCTTCTTGAGGGAAGCACCAGGTGAACGACTAATGGCTCAAACGCAGGATGTTCCACATGAAAGGGATCCAATGACTCGTAGCCATAGTTGTGTGGTTTCTTACACGTGGGAACACCCTCCATATCGAACTTTTGAACACTATAGTAATTGAAAGTTATTTCTTTGAACTATTGCCTTTGAAGTAATGGTAACAGTTTGCAGTTTACTCGATGCGACTGCGAGTACGCTGGCAAGGGAGTATTATATTGAACTTGACCCCAGCAGGCAGTTCTCTGACCACTACTCTAGTGCACACGGAAAACAACCAACCGAAAGCTCTACTCAACTTCACGGTTAGAGCTTCCTAACCTTTTTTGTATGTTTTTGTAATGCGTATTACTTTTAGTTGTCACCAACGAGTTCTAATGTACGATTAGTGTACATTGTTCGTAGTCCTGACCACGATGCTTTCACTGAGAGTGCAGTGCAGCTGTCAATGTTTGGTAAGACTGATTCTCTACCATTGATCTACCTTGATTTGGCTTTCTTACTTCTTACTTCGGCCTTTCTGGTATTGTGACGTTTTATCCTTCCAGGAATCACGCCATCCATCCATTTTGAAAGGAGATTGTCACGATTCTCGCGAATCGGATGTGCTCTTCACTTCTCTTTTCCTTCTTGCATGTTGTCTGCTAGGTTCAAGTCAGTCATTAGATTCTAGTAAAGCGGTCTGTGTGTTTCAGTAGCTGACATATTTTTGGAAAATAGTTTCACACTAAGGGTGACATGCCTTCTTCATCCCAGCAGGGCCCTCATTGTGCATTTACAGGCTCAAAACTGGGCAGTCCTCCTTTGATTGGCATATAGTCTTGTGTGATGATCGCGAAGTTTTGGCAAGAAGCACAATTTATGGTGTCGTCGTGCCAGTTGTTTTATTTCATCTAGCAACCAAGGTAGATGTCTTAATCTGTCCACAACGATTTTGTCATTGTTATGTTTCTGCTAAGGTGGTGTTCCGACGATGGTATGACCGATTTACATCGCTATTCGACGATCACAGTCAAGATCGAGAGGTAGGGGGATTTTTGCTTATTGAACAATCTTTTTTCACCAAAAAGAAAAGACTCTGGTTATTTCGTCACGGCATTGGATTATGATTTTATGTTCTGCGTTGGGAGTCATTCTGTAAAGTAGTTCTTCTATAGTGTGAGGCTGATTCAGCGCCGTACATTCGGCGTCAAAGCAAACAGATCTTATCACCATCTAAGTTCGAAAGTGAACGCGCAAACACGCAATCAATAAGTGACCCAGTTTTCTATCATATGATTTGATTGGTGTAATTCTAATAAGTAGTAAGAACTTGTTAAAAATACGTACGTAAGTAGGTAGTTTTGTGGTTAGGAAGGTCACAGCTTCAAATTTTCGTGCCTTTTCTTGCTTAACGCTCCATTCGTCTGTACGCTTGTTTCAATTCGCTTTTATTGTTTTGTTTTGCCTTTTTTCTAGTCAGAAGAAATTTTGTGGGCTTTCTCTTTTTAGATTTTAAACCAAATGTAGCCATAATGGCATTTAACTAGCGCCTTAATTGCTGTTGGACTGAAATTCCGTTCAACATGCAACTTCAGTTTGATAACTCTCCAACAATAGCGCGGAGATAATGTGTACTGATCGGCTAGAAGTATCTTCCATTGTCTGAAGTGTTCACGAAAAAACGGTCATCGTCTACAATCAGCCAAGTGCACGTTCCACTTCTGCTATCTGTCTAGAATTCTTACCACTCCTTCCTTTTACTTTTTTTATACTCTTGAAACTTCCATTCAAACTAGCGGATTGAGCTGCTCTAGATTCTGTGCTCGTCTTTCTGTCTGTTGAGCTGTGCTAGCGATCAATAATGTGCTAGGTACATATCATAAGTCTGGCGCAGAGCTGAAACTTGACCCACTTGCAGATCGCTACGTATCTAGGCAGCTTTTCTTTAATTGATTTCTGTGTATCGAGTTTCTAGAGATATTGCTTTTAAGGTTGACACAGTCAAACAAGAGGAAGCTGGACGTATCATAAATCTTATGCGCCCTACCGCTGAGCGCATTCGACAGGAGGAGCAGCGGAAACTTGGAGTTGTGATCATCGAAGCCAGGTACACACTTTTTACTGACTTGCGCATTGAAAGTTGAAGTATTTATTTGAATTGTTCTTGATTTTCTAAGGACAGCAGCACCTATCATTTTCTCTGTGAAAATACTCGGTTTCACTTACTCACTATGTAAATGCACAGGTATGGACAGTGCGAGGCTAGTGGTTCGTCGTCGTATATTTTGGCTGGGGACCGAACAATTGACGTCACAGTTCCTCTTCAGGCCATGGTCAATGACTCACAATTAAGGATCTACTCAGTTAAGGTATGAGTAATATAGACGTAATCTTTTACTAGGCATGGCAACAGTGGCATATTCTTTGCAGAGTCAGTTGCCAGGATTCTATGATCCGTGTCCAGGAGAACCAAAAATGCTACACGTTCGATACTTATTCCGAGATGAGCCGCATGCTGTCACCGTAGCAGATGATATGCCGATCCAAATACCAACCAAATGTAGGTTACCCATGATAGCTATTCGCGTCAATGCCCATAGAAGATAAATTTCGAACTCGCCTGTTTTTAGCTCACCGCATTTCTCAGAATTCCAAGTGATCTTCTCTAAAAGTCATCTTTCTGTCCAGAATCAGAGGTCTGTGGATGTTTTGCTTTGTAAACAGTATACATTTTGGTGCACACGGTATGAATATGTAGTGTAAGGAACAACTGGTGAGCTTGATAACGTTTGACTTCAGGTTCTGGATGAATCTCACGCAATCTAGTGCATCCACATGAATTCATAAGTCGCCTGCTCGATACAGGTTCCTCGACAGGTGACTCATTCCATGACACGGCAGTCGACGCGAACGTGTCGTTGGGCGAGGCGCCTTCTACCTGTTTTTCCTTTTTCGCATCCTTCGTGACGATCATTAGCAAACTATTGATTGTTCCGATGCATTGTTATTGATGTAGGTTTTAGATTTCGGAATCTTCGTCTACGAATGTGCCAGTATAATGCTGTTTTTTTTTTGTTAATCATGTCTTCTCGTTCTCAATGGAACGTAGAATTTTTGAAAACTGTTCAGAAATGGTGGTGTGCAATCCATCATAGTCTTTAATGCTCAATCTCTACTTTTATAGGTGCTGTGTAGCAGTTTAGCGTTCTTTATTGTTACACAGGGTACATGACTGCGGCAGCGTTGTTGCCCGTCATCTTGTTGGAAATGATTGTTAATAGTTTCGTTATTTAGGGTATTTGTTTAGGATGTTAGATTAAAGTTATTGTTGTCCATAGAATGTGCAGAGTATATGTACGCTGTAGGACTAGGTTGTCAAGCGCGAATTCTTCGTAAAAAGTTCTTTCTGTTTTTTATCGTGTTACAGCATTTGAATGAAATGTTTAATTGCTTGTGTCGCCAAATTAGATTTTGAGTCGTTGAATCGTCGTACCTCTATCGATCTGCTTTATTTTTATTCTATCTCAACTGTGTTTTGGAATTCTGTGATTATATCATTACTCATCAGATTTATCATTACTCATCAGATTTGAAGCACAATGTCGGACAATAAACGTAGAGCCGAGCCTGATGTACATAATGCAGCTGGAGCTCCATCTGCTCCTGTACTTGAGCAGAGTGAACGACAGACAATGAGGTAAGCGTTTAGGCACACTATTCACCATATACCCATAACTATCGAGGTGGTCCCTCGTTCAACTTCAGAAAACTTTCCAAAAGTAGTAACCAACGTGAAGGCGAGAAGTAGTGTTTTTACTTGGTCTAGCAGTGCCGACCTTCCACCATTCACCTTAACTGTAGGGGATTCTCAAAATATAGTCGAAAATTTACTTCTAGAGGATTTCAAATCATTATGCTTTTAATTATGTAGTGTTTCTGAAGGTAGTATGCTTCAAGGTTATTTCTAATCCGTATAAGGTCCCCATTTAAAAGGAGAAGCATATTTTGTTAATATTTTAGTACGATACAGCAAACCTTATGCTATTTGCCTTCCTAACGGCCAAAGTTCAATAAGTTTAATTGCGATTTCGAATGAAATTGTTGGGCATCGCTTCGCTTCAAATTGAACATCAGTGATAGCAAGGGCTTTTATTGATCGAACAAAGCAGTCTTAGAAGAGAACGTGGCAGCGTCAGAAAATGTTTTTCGATGCAAACGTTTTTGTGGTGTTGAACGATAACGGTTTTNGCTTGAAGTCCTCTCTGAGAAACTATTTTTCACACGCAATCAGTGGTATGGCGGGAGTAGTGCAGTTATACAGCAAAGGAAAGGGGGTAGTTTTTGTTCAGTGTACCTATATCTTCTGTTTTCCAGCAACGAACATGGAAACGGGGCAGGATATCCGAATTTAAACCAAGGTGCTACCGGTTCTACAGAAGAGCGAAGAGCTGGTGCAACTGCTACAGGGGTAAAACAACCTAGTTTTCAATTTCAGATTTTGAAATTTTGAAATTCGATGGTGTTTTTCTGTTTTAGGAGCCATCACCATATACTGAGCCGCCACCGGCCTACCATGCAGCAATGGGCTATCCTACCACACCTTATCCAGTGGATGGTGGTGTGCAACCAGCCTATCCACCAAAACCGTATCCACAGTATCCTGTACCTAATCAGCCTCCTATTTATCACGCAATACACACTGTCGGTATGTTCATTTGTTATTTATGTTTTTTAAAACTATTCATCAATTGGTCGCAAAACTGGTAAACTACGTGGATGATGCTGCTATCCTGCATAATTATCATTTTTACAATTGATTTAATATTGATTACTTCCATCATATGATCGTCACATTCACTTCAACGTGTTTAGGTGGGGCACCAAATCAGCAACAAGCTCCTCCACCAGGCACGACTCATGTTGTTGTTGCAGTTGCCAATGGATCCATCTGCCCTTTTTGTGTGAGTTTCTCAGTTTTGCAAAAATTTTACCTCAAAATGTAGGTAACTCACCAAGAATAGTAATCGAAGGATTCATTTTTCAATTTTTTTTTTGGTTGGGTTAGTTGTTGGAACTCAGCCAACAGAGATAAGAAAAATTTACAGAGTAGTAGTGCCATGTCAAGGAGGAACTACTCGCGTCCCTTCTTAAATTTTTTAGAGGTAACTTGTTCATTCGCTTAACACTTTTGGGGACTACTCTGACTGCTAAACTATACCCGTTTGCCAAATCGAAAGAAAACGTTATTTGCTGTTTTTTCAATCAAATCATTCGCTTTACGCAGTATGGCATGACTTGGCAATCACATTGTAGAGAGTGGATAATTTTGGCGGCCTCTGCTCCCATTTCAACAACATCGTTTCAATGCGATTTCAGGTTATTCGCTGAACGTTCGATGTGGTTCTATTCCACTGGAAATAGCCTTTTTACATTGTTTACAGTGTCGGTACCAAGCATGTCTTCCATAGAATCTGTCTTCTTCTAAAAAGGGGTCGTTGCCGTTCAGCGAGGTCGAATAGCCCCTCTGATTGTGCGAGCAAAAACCCGTTCCCGAGCGTACAAGATTAGAATCGCATCAGTGGAGATTAAATTCCCAATTATTGCCCGAAGTAACATACTGGCACTGTAGTGATTGCATCAGCGGGGGGTCTATAGAAGTAACTTACAATTAGTAACCAAGATTTTTTGTTTTAGGGCACTGCCACCTTACTTTTTTGCGTTTTTGTGTCATATTTACCTTTTGATTTTTTTGTTTCAGAACGTTGGAGTAGTTACGAGAGAAACTGACATGTGCTGTCTGATTTGCCTGATTCTATTGACGATTTTCACATTTCCATTTGGATTGGTATTTCTGTGTTGCTTGCCCTGTGCAGTAACTCGTCGCTGTTCTAACTGTCTTAGAACTATGTAAAACTTCACTCATAATATGTCCTTTTGCCTCAGAATCCATCCCGTGTAGAACTCACTTCATATAACATATTGATTTCTTTCAAAAACACTGACCTTGATTCTAGAAGATTCCATTCCTATCAACGTTTTAACAGATTGACTCCCTAGGCTGTCGATTTTTTTCATTTTTCATCTTTCCTCGACAAAGTCTTTTTATATGAATTTTTTCTATATATTCCATGAAATGCTTACGAATTGTATCGCCAAATGCGTATTGCGTTGTGTATTGTGAAGGGTAATCTGTAGATTAATACATTCATCCCGCCTTCAAACATGTGATAGTCTCGCCTTATTTTGATCCTATTATCATTTAGCGTGTAAAACTCTGCTTACAACAATAAAGTATTTGGGATTCTCCGACAGTTTGTACACACAGTTTGTATACATATGTTTATTCAAATCTGATAACACTACTCTAATGGAAGTCAGGTACATCAGCCACCTTGAGCATGCGAAGGAATACTTCAAAGCCCTTTGGACGTGGGCAGAATTTCATGTACTGGCAATCAAACTCAGGATCGATTTCTCCTTCCTTCTTCAAGAGCCATTCGAAGAGTGGATGAAGCAGAGTCTCATTAATGAATTCGCAAATCTTCTCGAATGGTTGAATCTTGATGTAGCGTTGGCAAGCAGCCTGTAAATAGCATTACTATTGTTTTTAGGTTATTAAACTGTAAGGAAGTAGTGGGAAGGGGTCACAGTAAAATGGTTAATACCGGCTTCCTGGCCGGCTCCAGTTATCTCCCACTCGAATCGAGTTGGCCAGGAAGTAGGTACCCTACAGTGTAGTTCCTAGGTTTCATCCCTTCTCTACAATGGGGCATTAGCACTTCCTGATTTGTCTGTATAGATACTGTAGCAGTCGTACAATTCGCCCTTACGGGAAAATGGTCTCTGGAATCTGAGCGTTATCAGACTGATAAGAGTTACCAATTGTTTATGAGTGGAAAATAAGGAGAGGGGAGGGGTCATAAATAAAAAGCTTACGAATTGAAGTCACATGGAGAGCGGAATAAACAAAGAAAAAGCCTAATATACCCAAAAATTATTCAGAAAAATCATGCCACCGAGGAACCACATACGTGCTTAGCTGCTAGCAAGCTTGTCCTCCTCAAAAGGTAGTCTGAACGACCATTTTCTACCCTCCATACCCATTTTATTGCAAACCGGGGATTTGGATCCACTTGCGAATTTTAGGTACTGTAGTAGCCTTCACAGTAGTGAACCATCGATGATTTGTGAGGTCGTTTGATACAGCGAGTTACAAAACCACATGGATGACAAGTTGGAGGAGGGAAAAAGGATCCTATTTGATTATTTCGCGGGATACGCCATGCATTAGGTTTCTCTTCAGAATCGTGATCGGACAATTAATGCAGATTTTCTGCTGAAAAGGTTTTTGTCTGATATGGTGCTGCTGAGCTATGGTTCCAAAGTAGCTCCGAGAGCTTTCCTGTAAACCCCGATAAGAAGGTAACCCGCCTCCTGCTCTCAAAGCCCCGCCCCCAAATCTGTCACGAGGGTGCTCGAAAGAACGCAAAGAATGCGAAATCAACAAGAGTTTTGTCTCGGTCATTGTGAAACTTCATCGTTATGAATGAAAGTGGTTGATTAGATTATCAGTGGAGACCATCGTGGTGATTCAGTTATAGGCCGGAACCTCGGCTGATTTCTTTTCTTCTCATACCTCTACTTGACTCAAGTTGGGTAAGGAACGGCTAGGACAAATACACAGCAAGTATGGGTCGTGGTAAGTGAAGATAGCCCAAAATGAGGAAATTTCCAGATTTTTCAGGAATATTTTCAAGGACATCAACATTTTAACACCTGTTCAGGCATTACTCTTCACTTGACCACCCCTCAACTCGTGGCTATCTGGTCGTATCCTAAACCATGGCGGACAAAAAACCATCGAGTATGTCACGAATCGTGAGACAAGCTGGACTTCTGTGGTGAGCAGTTCTTCTGCGGTTCTCTACTTTTCATGGACGGGCGGCATTCTGCCTAGGGTCTGCCCATCGGGTTCTATGATTCCAACACTATCTTCTGATTTTGTGTGAAGGTCCCAATAGACTTCTAGAATCGAGTGGACTGACCTGAATGGCTTTGTGGAAAACGGGTTCAAGTTTGCCTGTGATGTTGATCAGAATTGCTTTGATGTCGGTCATGACGACTTTGCAGCAGTTGCATTTCGATGCCTGTGTCCATTGCTGAAAATTCGCAAATTTAACCCCTGAGATTTGCGGCTAAGGGTGTCTAACTGTAGACCGGTGTACCTACCTCTAGTTCATCGGCTGATTCAGCGAGAACAGCGGCTGCGAGGGCGAAAACCAGGAAGACACGTGGCGCAAGCATTTTAACTTGAACTGAAGTGTCCAGCTTACAAGCCTCTTTTATAGGGAATGATAACTAGTGCACACAGAGGCATCTGATCACATCTGTCAATTACTCTGTACTTTTTCTAAAACGTTTTTGTGTGGATCAGGAGACGTCGAATGGAATTCTTGAAGTAGCTGTAGTCATGAAGCACGTACCGTTTTTGAAGTCGAATTTCCGGAGCTACCCAGAATAGTTTACCCAGGTGCGGTACCTACCAATCTGTTGAAGGTTGTGGTGCATAATTCGAAAATTTCTGATCAAAACTGTTGGTACGGAAAGGTTGAGGGGCCAGGCTGACCATTTGTGGCGTGATGGTTCAATTTTTTGCCGTAGCCTCGTGCCTCCTATCATCAGCTGACTTACTCGAGATATATTACAGTATCCGGGACTGTTTACATATTTGTGCCACATGTGTCGTAGAAAACACCGTCCATTGGGCCTGAACCCTCCTTCTCTACGACGAGTTCTTGGTACTGTACTTAAAGGTACGGTACTTCAGTGCAGTATATCAGCGAGTCCCTATCCATTCCACAAGGGCTGCCTACTTTAGGTAAGCTTGATCCCACCTGATGGCGATAATCAAGCGAAACTCCATTCTGCTCGTCTGCGGCTTGTTGAATCCTTTCTACAACGGAAGGATACGCTCCCCGGTCCTGCCTCACCTTGAT
>UZAF01018694.1:15452-25768 GCA_900617895.1 Haemonchus placei | reverse complement strand
TTGATAAACACTTTCAAATTTGAGTAATTGAGGTGTGAGCTACTGTAAACATTCCAGCAAGAAGCTAAGGCAAGTAGGGAGAAACCTAAAGTGTGTGTGGTAGTGTAATGGATACGTCTTAATCTGGTAATTTTTGGTCCAAGATCGAATCTCGTAAAGAACCAAACGTTCCGATAATATGTCACAGGGCTCTGATAACATTTACTTGACAAATCGTATTAGTAAACAGTAGCCAATAGTCAACAAAAACAAATTGAAGAAAGTAAACCTCTTATCATGAAATTCCAATGTAAGTAAACGTAGGCGATAGGGGTGCATTGTACTAGCTATGATTTATAGGTACTTACTTTTATTTAGACATCTCCTCTTCGAAATTTCTCGACTTCTCATGATTTCCCTTACATTTGTCTCCCACTCACAGTGTTTGGGCCAGACAATAAGTTGTGGTTGTTCTGGACTACTTTGCTAACCATTTTTCCAGCTCCTAGGGGCTTATAGATATCGTTGGTGGGGATGCGATTTTTCTCAGCTTGGGATGAACAGCAGAGTGAATTGCGTCGGAATGAATAAGTTACCGAATTTGCCGCGCGAATGCATCGCACGCCACTCGCGAAAAAATCGCATTTTGACCTTTGATACGCGTTCACTGCTTTGAGTCGTAAATCCCAACTTTTAGTAAGTGATCTTGAAAACGCCCTTCTGCCTTCTGATTTACTGCGATAGATAAACACCCTGTTTCTAAACTTGTTTGGAGATTGTCTTTGTCTCAGCATTTTATTGTCGAATTCATGGCAGGGCACACTACGAAAGAATCATTCCTTTTTAACGATTCTGTGGTTTTCAGGACGTTTCGAGACGAAATCTCCTATTGAGCTAGCATGTTCGAGGGTCCGATGATCTTGAGAACCTAGAGTTATCAAAGTAAACAGTTTGATTACTTACTGCCAAAGCGCTGAATGAAATTCTAAATTCTAAGCTGTAAGTAGAAGCAGGACAGAAATGTCTATCCAATCACAGCGATAAATCTCATTCCGAGTGAAGAAGCCACCGGTTCCAGCTCCAAGTCTCTAACCCCTCAGGCGAGGTCAGCTCCCTGAGGTCGAGGCTTTTACCGCCTTCACCAGGCTCTAGCTTCTTGATTCCTAGTTACCCATTTCATTTGCATGGAATCTTTCTTTACGCTTCATTTGAGAACAGGCTAGCCGCTATTTATTGGCTATCTTGGAAGAAAGAGAAAAAGCGGTGAATCGAGTTGAGTGGGATCTGAAGGTACCTCTTTAAAAGGTTCCTCTTAAGCTTAGCTCCCACACACGACGGAAANAAAGCTTAATTTCTTCGAAAATTTCATTACTGTCTCTGATCACGTTCAACGACCTCTTTCTTGAACCCCATTCTGCGAACTTTTAGAAACTCCTGCTTAACTCCGCAGTGATAATATCACCGTGCAATTGCTCTCGTTCCCAAATCCCGAATTACTCTCGTTTTGCTGGTTTACATCACGTATATACTGCTAGTTCGTATGCTTTTTCAATGGTTCCGATTGATTAGTTGGCTGTCTTCTCAGCTTGAGCACAGCCTGTCTGTCCAGCTAAGAACAAGTGACATAGTGCCACCTGCAGAACTCCTCCTCATCACAGAACGTTCACAATTCCTTCAAGCTTTTCGTGAAAATGAGCTTTTTTCGTGATAACATTCACGTCAGACCCTTCATTTTCGCTTGCGAATATGTTGGTCTACGGCCTTTTTCCGAAATCAGCTAATTCCCCACGGACATACTATGAAGGCTCGAAGGCGGAGCTCAATATCTCGTCCGTGAATTCCCGCAAACGTTTTATTCTTCAATTGGCTTTTCATACATACCCATCAAAATGACCTTTTACATTTATATTGAACTCTTTCAGTTGTCTTTTAATTCCCGGAGCGGGATGGGCAGAACCGAGGGTCTTTNCTCGTCCGTGAATTCCCGCAAACGTTTTATTCTTCAATTGGCTTTTCATTCATACCCATCAAAATGATCTTTTACATTTTTATTGAACTCTTTCAGTTGTCTTTTATTTCCCAGAGCGGAATGGGCAGAACCGAGGGTCTTTGCCATTCTCACCAACCACAATCCCACGTCGAGTCCCACGAACTGAGCTTATCTCCCCGCTCATATGGTCGGCAAAAGATTCTGGGGGGCCTTGCTTGGGCCTTAACAGGCCTTCCTAATTCGNCACTACTGCTCATTACCCAAGTTGAAGTTATGTCTTCGTGTTTGCTGGTAAGCTCTCCATCTGACCCTAAATGAGACTTATCTTCATTTCCTCACAACTTTCCCAGTTGCGTCGGCATAGAGGCTCGACATAGGGGACACCCATGATAGATTTTTCGCTTTTCACCGGAAAGGATACTCCTGGAGCTTTCGATCTGACCTGATTTCGGGTAGGAGCATAGTACAACTTCTGCCTTTGAGTGAAGCGCATTGTGAACGGATTTAGTCGTGGACGCCATCTTTAATCCTATTTGAATCACTGGAGAGTTCCTTTCGAAGATTTTAGTACTTTTACCTTTTCGCTTCGGAGAGTCAGGCTTTCAGCTCGATCAATCTCTCCTTGAGTTACTATGTCTCGGCATTTGGCACCTATTATCACTCCCACAGCCCATATTGGAACTTGAAGGACCAGTTAATGCGCGTTTTAATGTGATTGCATTCTCGTTGATGAGTCCAGTACCAAACGACTTCGGACAGGTGGGTAGACTGGTTGGTCTGTATGAATTACGATCTGGAATTAAACCCTCTTAGTCATAGGTGCGGTAGCGGAACTAGTTGAAACCCCAGTTATTCTTTCTTGTCAATATAAATATGATATATCAAGGCCGTTAGTCATCTCCTATCTTTTAATTTCAATAAAAGCACTCCCACAAATTTTGGATAGCTCCAGTACGTGGCGCAATCCGCTATAGAAGGAGTCCTTCAGCGTACGCCATGCATTTAATTCATCCGCTAGAATTTTCGAATTGCGCAGTGAAGGATGGCAATTCATTTCGATCGTTCCGACGGGTAGAGGGTGTCTTCAAAGATGGGTTTCAGTGTCTGTATTACCAGGTTTTACAACTAGTTTACCTTATTACATCTGGTCTCAAAACTCAGCCGGGTGCAAACTGCTTTGCTAACACCTGCAGGGTAAATGCAATAACATCCATTTCACAAAAAGTTTTATATTATGCTAACCTAATATATTCGAGGTATTCCCCACTGTATAGAACTAGTTTAGCTCGAAAGTTACTCCAAATGGGGGAATAGCAGTAGCCTTCCTTCCAGTAGGCATCAGCATTGATCCATTTTCCCATTTTGTCCCTCGAACTGCTCCCAATTTGCAAATGCGTTTCAACTTATTCTATATCTATTGTTTTCGTTTGTTTTCGCATTTCATCGGACCCTTTTTTAAATATGGATACATTGAGGACAATTTCGAATACTCCGTGGGTAGGGTGACCACAAGTCAAGCTTTTGTCTGTGCCTTCTAACTGAAATAACACCCCACAAGAGCTTGGTGGGACTTAAGTTCTATGTCATAATGTATAGTTGGGTTGCATTTTGCCGTGTGTTTTTGCTGCATTTTCCGAGAAATTCACTGAAAACCTTAGAAACGCCACATTCCCTGGACGGCTTAGTGGAAGCTCGGAACGGAATGCCTTTTCGGTGAGAGGGCACAAACAGAACAGAGACCTTGCGGGCCTCCTCCCTTCTCAAGCCCATGTGGGGTTTCGATTTCGGCTTTGATAAATCTACATATTTCAGTCATCGTATGGAAAAACAAGCTATTGTTTTGGCAGCCATTTGCATAGGTGAGTATTNCTCGGAACGGAATGCCTTTTCGGTGAGAGGGCACAAACAGAACAGAGACCTTGCGGGCCTCCTCCCTTCTCAAGCCCATGTGGGGTGCAAGCCCATGTGGGGTTTCGATTTCGGCTCTGATAAATCTACATATTTCAGTCATCGTATGGAAAAACAAGCTATTGTTTTGGCAGCCATTTGCATAGGTGAGTATTTTACGGTTGCTTGATAGTTGGTTGTTTATCCTAGTTACAAGTACTCACTGGGAATGTAACCTTATTCATTCTTTAGCCCGTATATTTTCTTTCGAGGTAATTTACTCTCTTTGTATTTTTCGTTACATTCAATTCTACTCGAAGTTGTATGAAAAAATATTTTCGCGGTTAGTACGCTCTGCGTCTCTGCCGTCTTAGTGTGTGAATAGATTTGGACGGTCAGAGATTCTCTCTACTTTTAGTCTGTTCAATCGATTATGGTGAAGCAATCAATACTAGCAGTCGACAAATACGCGAAGGTAAACGATTGACGTTTGGTGGGGGTTCAGCATTATGTCACAGAACCCTCGTCGTCTACACTCTAGCCGCGTCCTAGTCGAGGAACATTTGTCCCGCGTACTTCAATTAATCAATAAGGCATCATCAATCCCAGTGGAGGAGCGACATGTTTGGGTTGTATCCCTTAGTAATAACCAGTGTTTTTGCAGAAGGTTGCGTCGTGAACGGGCGTTGTGCTACATTGGAGAGGAACGCTGATGGGAAAACCATGAAATCAGTCCGTTTTATAAGTTTTTCCTAGCGGCATAACGAAAATGTTGAGTAAAGAGGCTTCACGCCACCGTAGCTCTTTTCGTTGATTTTTGTGGAGCGGACGACCCTTCTGACGAAGAGTTTCCTTACGGATCGTCAGGATAGATTTCGAAGTCCCGAGGAGTTTGTGATACAGTAATCCGACAAGCAAGATTAACCCACACCGTCTCTTCAGCCTAAACCCTCTTCTGTTGTGTCGTATGTGCGAGAAGTTTCTAGATCGCTGGACGTCTTGTCCTTCACTATGTAAGGTTACTGTATCGCAATTTCTTTTGGGGTGCCAAATTGGCGTCGTCTTCAAATCTGTCAAAGGTGATTGGCTGTGCATTTTGTCGTAATTTGTAATTAATTCATATCGTGAAGTCTACTGGCTATTGGAATTCTATTAAGATTCACCTGCCTTTGATACTTACAATGTGGACTCTGGTAAGTTGGGCCGGGTTGGGTGGATCGCAAAATCATGCCTTAGTGAAAGTGACATCACCTAAGGAAATTGGAGCCGTCGGGCTCAAATTTCTGTCACATTGATCTTGACTATTGGGAAGACATGAGGAGTCGTAAAAATTCTATCAAAATGCGAATGCGATAAATTTACCCATTTAATATTCATTCAGCAATTTCTCTGAAATATGAGAATGCAGTCGGATTCCAGAAACTGGTTCTCTATAGAGAATGGTTACCAAATTCAGAATATATGTAGAATAGTCCGTCCATGGGACACAATTAGACTGCGGCGTAGGCGATAGGAATTCCCTCGAGATTAGCATGGCTTCAAATGGCTGCTTACTGGCCTTTTCGACAATTTATTCGGGACATCCAATAACGTGCAACGAAGGTCTATCGGTTTTTTTGTCTCCACTGGGGGTCTGTTCGGTCCTGAGAGAAACAGATGGAAAACGAGAAACCCCAAATGTGGTTCTGAGGATAGAAGACGTCCAGGATACTGGACAGTCCAAAATGTTGATCAGTTCTTGGTAAAAATTGTAGAAATTTACCGTAGATCGATTTCGAGCCTTGAAGCTTGCTCGATTTCCTAACCATGGTCGTTCCGGTTGTTTACCAACATTTCCTCATTATTAGCGCTCTTTATGAACTGGAGACTCTTTAAAGGTCTTTANGTCTGGTTAGAGGTCAGGATGTGCCAACGCGGCTGTTTTTTTGAAAGTAGGTCGCTGCGCGCGAAAGCCATGATTACCTTTTTTGACACGATAGCCAAGGATGTCGTAAAAGCGACGACCCAGTTATCACGCGACCTGAATGGGCTTTCTTGACCTATGCTCCAATGTTTTTTATGAGGAAATTGTTTACAAACAACTACCAACCACTATGAGTGATTGATTTTAATACGTCTGGCTGATTTGATTTTTTAACATTTCCTAATCAAATTACATATTTTAGCAGCGGCATGGGCTGGTGTAGAAGAAAAGAATTGTTCTACGAATACTGACGGTCGAACGATGTCTTGCTATACATGCATGGGACGGGATATGGAGAATTGTATGCATGGGGTAACGTGCTGTAAAGGTTCCTGCTTCAAGTTGGTTGATGAAGGTGGGCTCAATTACTCCGAATTATCACTTCAATCACTTGCTTTTGTTTCTGAAAATTTTATTTTTTTGTATTATCATTTGAAAGTGTTGATAATCATATTGATGGGAGGACGCATCGGGGTATTTTCGGAACGCGTTTTTGAGCGCCATGCTTTTGATGCGCCATGCGTTCCCCACTCAATTGATAGTGTAAGGGTTTTTGAATGGTGTCTTACCCATCTGTTGGTTTATTTTCTCGCTTATACGAATAAAACAACATCGTAAGGTAACATAGGCGCTTTTAGCTATTTTCGGGAAAAACTTAGTAAGAATGACCTCTTATCTACTTACTCTTAAGCCATTTCATGATCATCTATTGGCTTTTCCTACACACCCCTGGTTTTCCACTGAGTGGGACTCTTTTCAAAGCATTTAAATGATTTGAATTATGGAAGGACAAAGAATAAGGCTTCTTAGGGTTGCACGATCTCGGTCTCCGAGTGTTGGAAGACATCACTTGCGTTTTCTCACTTTAATCGTGTAATATGTCTCCTATGTCTCGTGAAACTTTCACAAACGGGCATTCAGTTCTTGCCATTCCACTTCGTAGGGCTTCCCATCTGTCGCGTTATGATTTCTGGATAGGCAAAGCTCCATCCACTCGTTGAGAGCCAGCCCTGTTAGCCCTTACCCCTCTTCTCTTAGTTCTTATGCTTCCTTAAAGGCACAGTTCACGATAATTTTGAGCAATCCAGATTATGATGAAAAATGGAAGACAAGATCGAAACTAGTGCGACTGAGGTGGAGAAACTGCGTGCACCGGTGTTTCCAAAGTGAAAAAGGCTTCGAAAAACCGTTAAAAAGGGGGCTGGACGAGAATGAATGTGTGTTTCACTCGAGTGTTTCACTGCGCGCGTGTGGGTCCTGGTGCGAATAACAGACAATGGTAAGCAAAAATTCATTCACTTATGAGCATAAATAAACAAATAAAAACCCCCAGTAACAGCAAAAGTAGCTCACCTTTTGCAGCCTGAAGGAGTAGGAAATTAAATAAGGGATAGCGGCAGCAAAAAGAAAAACAGGGGAAAAAAGAATGGGTGAAAAACATCGCCTCATCACTCGGCGATTAGTTGTGCGTGGGTCCTAGAACGAATAATAGCAATCTGTATTGTCTCGACACTCGTCTAACGTGACACCGATCGAGGGGCGGGGAAGCAAACTACGGCAGAAGCGGGGCTTCCACTATGCCCTGAGCGCCGAGATTGTGGGAGCGAGAGGGTCTCTTCTACCACCCATGGGGGACGCTGAGTATTCCTGAAGGAAGAACTCAGTAACCTTTTTTATCGTGAATCGTGCCTTTAAATAAGTCAGATGGCCATCAGAGAGACCTGTGAGTCTAAAATATTAGAGATGAAGAGAAAAGAGCACGACACTGAAGGTAGGGCTCTAAAGAGGGTCCTAAAATCCCTCAAGCACTGCTCTCGCCTCAGTAGCGAATCTACCTTCATCAGCTGGACTTGCTTCCAACAAGACGATATCCATCAATGGGAATCACATACTGCTTCAGGTGACTACCCATGCTCTTCAACTGGATACAATTACTGGTCACCACCACGATCCCTTCAATATAAATCTATTTGTATGGTGATGGACACTCACTACCCTACGCATACTTGTCCTTGTCAAAAGGGAGCTTGTGTGACGTTTTTGGAGGGTAAAGTGGTTAGAATAGGAGTAAACATCATGTCCAATAATTGCCATTGATTTCCATTCTGTTCCTTGTCACTTGCTATTATAAAACACATCAGGAAACTGACTGATACTTTTTTCCCTATTATCGGTTCACTTACGAGTAATGGCCATTCAGAACATGACATGATCGTGAAGGGATGTACGAATGACGACGAAGAAGATGCCTCGATGAAAGTTCGTACTTTGGACATGGGACTTTATTGGGTGAATAACGAAAAGGTCAAAGGTAAGTGAATTTGGACTAGTTCAGCACTATCGGAAAGACCGTATTGGAAGGGGGAGGGGGAGGGGCTAATATAAGCTCGTAGGTCCTGAAGACCTCGTCCGTTTTGTCAGGTTGGAGGGACTTCTCGCGATAATTTGGTGCCGTCAAAAAAGGAAATTTATTGTCAGCAGCCTACTAGTGAAGAAAAATAAAAGAGCCCCAGAAGTTAAGGAGTCTACCGTTTCTAGTAGCCTTTCTGGGGGTAGTATAACCTTGAGATTAACCCGCCGGTAGCTCTTTAAGGGCTGACATTGATTTCTTCAAAAATTTGAAAGGCTCTGGGTGCCCATAAATGGGTGGTGACGGCGGAAAAGTCCCCGTGGAATACGTTTTAAAGTGCTAGTAAAATTTTTGATGAGAGTGGTAGTCATTTCAAATGAAAGCCGCCAACTCAACGAGCTTCGAACGTCAGCTTTATCACACCTAGAGGGACGCAATTTCATTTAGATTCGGCTCGGTCAAGGCCATCAATCACATCAGAGTTTTACTCTTTCCACACCAAGCTCTTTCAAGCAGACTAAATGCTTGTATTGGTCTGACTATAACTGCAGTGTGCTACATTGGACCAGAACGCGCTCGCCGCAACCGATCGCGCGTAGTCGCGCGTAGTGAAGTGGAATGTATGAATTGCTAATGGAAGTTAGGATAATTGTCGCGAAACCCCTTGTCGTGGAAATTTGGGAACGTCTACCACCAGTCCATGTGGGCTTAACCTAATCCGCTCACAGCGCGTGGCGATTTCCGGACAGTTTTCTGGCTGCACGCCGTATCTTGGTTGGCTGTATTAGTTAGTTGACTCGCTGCGCGTTATGGCGCTCGAGCACGAAATCTTTTATAGACCTCCCGCGACTCTTTTCAATGACGAGGCACCTCCAGGCTGTACCTTTCTCGCTAATAGGTTTCATTGTAATGGAAAAATAAATAAATGGAGTACATGCCATTTTTTAAAGTTTTTTTTTCAGGTCAATCCTTTTTCTGTAAAGGAAGCGATTTCTGCAACGAGACTCCAACGCTTTCGATGTTCTCTTCTTTGATAACAGCACTATTACTGCGGTTTATCATCTGAGTTAACCGTGCGTACAGCTCCTGGATTACAACGAAGCAGTAAAGGCCAACCCAATCGAGCCCATCTTGACTAGTTGGCGAAAACTCCACTTCATCGGGAGCTTAGCATATTTCCTTCTATGAACCGAAGTTTCTCGAACGATAGAGAGCGATAGCTCTGATTACTGCCATCCGATACAGTTTTACTGGAATCCAGCCCAGATTAGTACTCATTGCTTCAGGTTATCGACATTTTTTCATGTATAGAGAGGATTTTATTCGAAGAAAATTGAATAAATTTGAATTATGTGCGACATGTAGATAGCAGGAAAATTGCTTAGAAATACTCGTCTATTTATACCTCAGTACTCAATTGTATTTCTGGTCATCATTTTCCACTTTGTTGTGTTTTTGTTCGTAATTAATTGATGGTATTACTATGGCTCAGCGTTTTGTCTACTCAATAAAAATGATTTTACAGTGTAGATTTCAATCAATATTGGGATATGGTATCCCATGTACTTCAATGGGCCTAACATCTCATCTTTCATCCAAAATCTTATTGAGTTTTTTGAAAAGCCTGAATTCTGTGATAGCTACTATGGTCATGGTAGGTGATAAATGCCCTTCAAGGGTGTCGCATTGTGTGCGGCTGTGGAGCGTACTTTTTTCAAAGCACGTTCTTCTCCAAACTCTCGGTAGGAGAGAGCCGCCGAGGGTAACGTCACGTTATCGCCAAACGTCGTTGGGGTTCCATTTACGTGGGCGATATCCCCTAAAGTTTTCGTGCTCCGCCGTCGCTTGTCTGACACACGGCAACAAAAAAAGGAGAAACGAGAAAGGGTCGTTTGAAGTGCAAGTTAGTCTTTGAGGTGGCTCTGCCGGTGCTAAGCGGGTTGGGGGGGCCACGCGGCGCGGCAGGCGGCGCGGCTCCCTGCGCTCTCCAGCGAGACAGTAGTGGGCTGAGTCTGGGAAGGAATAGTAAGGCTGTACTGATGTGTTTCGTGATTCAGGACAAACAATGTGCTTGCATATAATGGATGCACTTCTTCTGAGCCGATAAAAACAATTTTTTAAGAAGGGGAGGGGCTCCGGAGATGGGT
>UZAF01018694.1:2101-15186 GCA_900617895.1 Haemonchus placei | reverse complement strand
CTATGAAACATCCCTGAACACCATTACGGGCTCGCCTACCCTTCCTTGTCTACTACTCGCTGGAGAGGGCGCAGGGTGCCGCGCCGCGTGGTCTCCCCAACCCACTTAGCACCGCCGTGCCGTCCTTCACGTTGGACGTTCTTCATACGTTCTGCATCGTCATGAGTATGGTCTTTCGGGTGAAAATGTACATAGTTGGTGGGGGCCACGCGGCGGCGCCTCACTTTGCCGTCTGGCGCTCTCTCCAGCGAGATAGTTGATAAGGAAGAGTAGTCGAGCTCGTAATGGTGTTTAGGAGCGTATTCGTAATAGGCAAGCATATCAACATGTGCCAAGAGTTAGTTTGTTCCAAATCACGATACACATCAGTACAACATCACCATTCCTTCCCAGACTCAGGCCCACTACTATCTCGCTGGAGAGAGCGCCAGACGAAAAAGAGTGCCGCGCCGCCGCGTGGCCCCCACCAACTACATTTTCACCGTCTTTTGGGCCTTGAAGTTTTTGTTTCAGGCTTGTATTAACGCTTACAGGCTGCTTTGTTCTGTGCAAATGCAGACTTTTCGTGTGACCGTATACATAAAAAATCAATAATCTGCCCGGATAGGAAGGGAATGAAAATTCTTGAAACTGATGCAAGGCACTGTCGCAACGTCTACTTGATGTGAGTTTCTACAATTCTTGAGTTTAGCATAATTTGCATATGAGCTAGGCCTCACTTCTAATTTGATCCTTGGCCTTTGTGACGGTTTCTTCTCCATTTTAATTCTGATTCCTACTAACTTCCCCGTTTTCCAACGGGAGCTCCATTTCTTCCGTTGGAGAACACCTTTAAGTTGTCCTTCAAAGTCATTAACTCTTTTGTTAACAAAACGCTCATAGTAATAGCGAAAGCGGGATAGCACGAAGTGGTTTGTCACTAACATGGCGAGGAGGTCAGATCCCGGCTTAATAAGAAACCCATTGAGGGCGAATTAACTTCCAACCCTCTGGAGATTCCATTTCTACGGTACAGCCATTATTCAGGAAAAATATGCACTGGACCGCCATCATTCTAAATGGATTTTGGAGATCAAGAAGTGGATCGATAGGGTGCCGAGTGGACCTGGGCTAGTCCAGACTTTTCTATCCCTGTCGGATAGGTTGATTGGTGCCAGACCTTTCTGAGAAGATAGAAGTACCAATTTATGATCGACTAGCTCCTCTATGTCGTTGTATAAGCCAAAGGAGTATTGAAACGGTTCTGAAAGGAAGTCGAGAGATAATTGCTTAAACTTCTATTATTTCATGTGGTCTTACCCATTTTACAATTAGAAGGGCTCTGATCTCCCACCTACAAGGGGCCGCTCCTCCTTAGCATCATCGGTAACTCATAATATTGTGCCACTTGGAGTTGTCAAGTGCTGCTGCGAGAATCACATCTGTTGCTCCTTATAAGCATGTGGCACAACGGAATGAAAGCTTCAAAGATGGAATATCACCTGTAACTCCTGCTCATTCAACTTTCAACCATTTTTTTCCGCCTTTTGATATAAAGGCTCTCCTTAATTGTCATATGTACCGTAGAACTGCACCACATTTTCCAGTAGAGACGGAATTTATGCTCGTAGCTGGCGCGCACGCACGCGGCAGGTCTTCGTAGGCCCCGCGCAGCATCAAACTGCATGTACCGTAACCAGAGGTTGATAACACAATCGAGCAACATGCACCAAGGGAATCTGCTTCTTTAATGTGTATGTACACAGAGAAAGGTTTTTGGTTTTTTTGCGTACCCAATAGTACTTTCCCAGAGCACGTTCAAGTCTGAGCAATAATTTTGTCATATTTATTCAAGATATTCTTTAATGCCCGTAATAAGTGTTGAAGTCGATCACTGCATCAATTCAGTTCTGATCCTCTATTTGCCATTGTTTTGAAAGGAAATTGGAGTAGGCCTGTGCTTCGTTCTTTGTACTCACAGCTGATTGAAGTCGATTCTGACGATATCTGGCTGATGTTCGAGTACTGTATTCGATCACAATTGACATGATCAAAGTGTACAATGGCATTCCCTGAAAAATCACAGATTCTAGGTGTCAGCGAAGTTCCTTTGATAGAGTAGGTTCTGTTTCGAGAGATTATCTTTGTTAAGAATTCCGCTTTGGCGTCAGAACTCAGTCTGAATGGAAGTTGCTGATAAGACATGTAAAGGTGGAGGAAAATGGTTGAAGCAGAAAATCCTTAGGACAGCTACAAAAAGGTTCAGCTGTAGGTTCATCCCGGGTAAGCCCCGTTCCAATCGTCGATGAAACTAGTTCACGCCGCACACATCGCGCGCGGCGCAGCCCACTGCGATTTTGAGATGGACACATTTGAATTACTGCGCGCGGACATTTGAATACGACATATGTGCTGTGGCAGTACTCTAGTGAGGGATCTACTTCAGCCCACCCCCAACATTTTGTTTTTCGGCAAGTCGGGCAGTCTTACAGGAGATCTTCTTACAGTCAGCGCCGTCACTTTTTCGGTCAACTCAAGAATGCTTCACCTACATAGATGGCCAACTTCAGCGTTGTCCTCATCGGTAATGCCTGAGCTCCAGCGAAGGATTCCTCTACAAGCCTCAGTATAAGACTGCCAAGCGATTGTGACGTGTAGGAGATTATTTGGATCAGGGACACTTTGGCAATGAATTTCGTGGTGTCAATGTTTTCTTCAGTTTGAAACCGCCGTGACAAATCGCCAATAGCCCTAAATATGGAACGCATTGAAGATTTGCAAATCGGTGGTTTAGGAGAAGTTAGACTTACTTTTTCTCTCTTTTCATATTTACAATAACTAGAATAATCATTGAGACAGTAGTAATCCCACAGGTTATCTCGTTGAATATCAGCAAACCATTGATCTTATCGTAGACCTCAGCTGGTGGATTCAGTACGCTGAGCTGAGGTTGGTTGAACTCTTTGCCATAATAGAGGAATACCTGAGTTCCTATTGCGACCAGTACCTGTAATAGTAAACTTGTAACTACGTAAGTAACTGGGCAATACTTGACGAGTATGTCAGTTTTGTTCTGTGCTGTACATGAACGACTGGGCAACTAGCGGGTCACTGAAGCGTGCGCTCGCGTTGCGGCTGGCTTGGACATAGTTACTAGATGAGTAATGGCGGAATTTTGAGAGAAAAGAAGTAGAAAAGGCAACTATCATTATTAAATCGGTCCTGGTAATACTCGTTCGATTCTGTACGCCGGACAGTGGGAATTCAGCCTAAAGGCATAGTTTCCGTCAGTTTCATAGATATTTTTTGGATGGAAAGGTGAAGGGGTTTGTGCGGAATAGTGCATCGGTAGTGAAGAAAAGAAATCTGCTAGAAATTTCGGAGTACATGACCTTTTTGAACGCAGAGGTCATTTTTAAATTGGGACGAGTTCGTGACGACAAACGGTGTGTTTGGACAAGATTACAGTGAGTCATTGTAACCAACGGATGTTCACCATACAGCAGCTGACTGCTTATACACAATCATGCTCCATTTTAGATGATCTCAGCCTATATGAAGTAATTCTGCACGTCCTTCTGGAGTACTGTCCGGTAGAGGGCGTCGCGATCGGTTTTAAGCCCTCAATGAGCTCCTGTCTAGGCTATTTCTCAAATGCCCCTGTAGCTTTTTCGGAGGCCCCAAATCCCCAACAGTAATGAATTTTTTGAACCATTTTTTGTTGCAAACTATGCCTTCAAGATTGAAACTTTATCTAAATGGAAGTGGTAGGTGTGGTTATCTTGGGTGACAGGAGGCTTGTAGAATGGTCAGCTAAGCAACAAAGACAAAATGCGCGAGACAGCTAACTAAGAATCGCCGCGTGCGGTGATTGGATTGAGATCTTCGTACATCCGACTGACACAATTAACATCGAGCTCTTTGCAATCAAATACTTACTGCTGAAATGATGGCAATAATTGCCGGATATGCTTCAGTGTATTCGTACGAACGCACGTAGATAGTTGCGATTGCTCGTTCAAAAGTAATGGCGGTTTGTATGAAGAGATAAAGTTCTAGTATTAGACCGAATAGAATATTGAAGCATTTGTAGAAATTTCTTGGCAGGAATACTTCACATGGATGAACTGCTGTGAATGACAACGACAGTTGATAGATCTAAAGAAGTCATATTAGTATTAGTTGTATAGAGATCAGAAGGATAAGGTTCTTGGAGTTGGTTGGGTACCCCTAATCTAAGGCTCAGCTCACTTGAGTGGAGATCGATCAGGAATTTGATTTCCACATCGTTCTTCAAAGCCATAATTAAAAGCGGCTCCAGTTGGCACTATCCTTCTCTCATCTTTACGATACGAAACGGATTTTGAAGTTCCATGAACCTGTTATACAGTAATCCGAAGATACACTCAGACGCCGCCAAACAACCGCCACATACACAACGCAACAAAAAGGTACATTGGGCGAGGCTTACGGGCTAGATGTTGGGACATCTACTGTATCACACGTCCTCAGGACCTTAAAATCCGACTTGTCTCCACGATTAGGTGATGGCGGAAGGCGGGCGTGGATGGGGAAACGCAGCGGGTTCAGCCATACCGCCTACCCAATAGACGATGTAGGCAAGTAAAGTGAAATGCAATAAACTTTTCACATTACCCTTCCTTTGGGAAATTGAACGATATTATCGATTGCGAAGGTCAGCCTCTGAGAATACATGGCTGACAGGCTGAGGAGTGGATACGCACTGATCGGGTGAATAAAATGATCAGCGATAGACAGGGGATAATGCTGTGGATACGCCATTCGCTGACCGCCAGACACTTCCAAAAAACCACTGTATCTTTGTTGCCTCAGTGTCACAGTTGCACATTGCTTTTACAGACCGAATAGTTCCCCTTCCATTCCCTACGACAGAGCCGTCTGAAAGGACTAGGCGACGGCTTCTGATGATCATTGGTCGCTTACTAGTAATAGCTCCCCTTGACTCCGCTCAAACAGCAATCATCATTTGAAATTAAAAGGCAGAAAAAGGGGTAGGGTACGTTCTGTGCATGCGAAATAGCATTTTTCCGGACGATGTTCACAGATCAGATAGAATAGAAAATGAGAAATGGAGTGCAGTCTCATGAAGAAATGAAGGAAGGAATTTTTAAAGACAAAAAAGGGAGAAATCCGACTATAAATAAGCTAACTAACCTGATAAATACTAAATACAAAATTAAGCATGACTGCAGTTCCGAGAAATAGCGTCAGTAGGATCTGAAAATTATTTTTTTCGGCTGCCATGGACAAGAAGATATTTAGAGTTTATCAAAGTTTATGAGTAATCCTAGAATCTGCGGACTGGATGAGGTTTTTTGATGTGTTCAGGTCTTTTCCTCATGGTGCAATAGGCATTTGAGCTCTACTCAAAAGCGATTTGGTCTATACAATGACCAGCAAATTTTGAGCCCGAGCTTTCTTCACTAGATGAGGCTGACACCTGCTAGTCGGTCCCAGAGGGATAGACATGTGGTAAGCGGGGCGGGTATCGATCCGTGATTTGATCTCTGAGTCACACGTCTGTAGCACGTCACTTCGCAATACCCAACCTACGCCAATTCAACTTCATTCTTACGACTTTTTTGCTAGCCTATAGAAAGAATTGACGATGTAGTTTCTGACGTTGGCCAATCTCGTTTTGAGATGCGACAAGGCGTTTACCTTTCAATTGGAAGCGTAGTACCGTTTGGTGTCAATAAGAGGTGACCGAAGTAATGACTTGAGGAAGTAAGACAAATTTACAACNAATTGACGATGTAGTTTCTGACGTTGGCCAATCTCGTTTTGAGATGCAACAAGGCGTTTGACTTTCAATTGGAAGCGTAGTACCGTTTGGATGCCAATAAGAGGTGACCGAAGTAATGACTTGAGGAAGTAAGACAAATTTACAACCAGAGCTTTTATGCTCTTGGATGAGCCCAGCTTAAATTGCACCTCGTGGTAGTACGTATTGGTTGGCACAGCAAGAATGCATTTGGGTATTTGAATCCTTTCTAGGTGGGTGACAGCCGCGCCAAATGGTCATTCCTACGCTTACTATTTGAATGAATTCATTGTACACTGTGTTTTGTTCTCTCAATAATGGTTAATTTTTGTGGCTCTCAGCAATAAAAGCTTTGGTAATGGCCGCTGGTTGGGTATGGGTACTTCTCCCTGAAAATCGCTCGCGCTCGCCGCACCCGATCGCGTGCAGTTGCGCCTTATGAAGGGAAAGGTATGAATTCTGTGTGAAAGAATACGGTAGTCGCCGCGGAACTGTTGCCGATTGCCACGGGAATTCGGAAAGAAGAAAAGCCACCCCTGCTGGTCCATAATATTAAAAAGCGAAGCAGGCTGTTGAACCACATCCTAAAATCGACTAAGTTTTCGAACTCCATATCACTTACTCGTATATTTCGATGTAGCTTTGAGCGTCTGACATGTTTCCAATAAACGCGAGTAATATTCATCATTGATAAAATCGCTACTAAAACCCATATAATTTGAAATACTCGATATGGCGGAAAGGTGGCGACATCGTAACCATACTGAAATATGAAAGCTTATGGTATGAGTTGAACATTTCAAAAGAGAGTTGAAGGCTTCACTCAAATTTCTTCGAAAAGAAATTTTCAGGGGTTAATTGCTTAATCATGTAGCTTTTTATTCAGAGTTCTGTTCAATGAAAAGTCCCTCCTATCTAGAAAGAAACCTTCGTTTGACATTACGTTGTGTATGGGTCAAGAGACCCCACCGTCATCACCACTTCAGAACTAGGTCACCGCGCGCGACTACTTCGGATGGTCGGTAGAGTTAAGACCATACTTACTAACTCTGGCACCTTAACAATCCGAAGATGATATGTTTTTCATCAGAATCACTTTTTATCTCTTTTTATTATTGCTCGGGAAATGTTCCAGCAGTTTACCACCCTTGGTATCATGTCCTTTTGTTTACTCGGAACTTTCAACGCCTCGAGTTTTCTGTCGAAGTATTTTCTTGCCTACATTATTAAAAAATTGAAAAAAACAAACCTTTATACAAAAATCGATGAAGTTGTCTCGGGCTGTTCGATTAATAAGGATTTCGATAGTAGGAGTTGACATTCGGTATGGGAATGTAGAAGTGAGAACGAGGATATAGCCACTCTGAAATTCAGCAATGTCAAGATTGAATCGTGGCTTTCAGTTATTTGTACTCGATTGGAGTTACTTATGATCGAGTAAAAAACAGAAATACGACTGAATCCCCAATTCAAAAGGCACAATTCGCCCAATAAAACATGATACAAATGGCTCGATTGGAACAATACGAAATCACGTTGCTTCGAGTGAAGGGGCCATGAATCATTTCAAAAAAAGACAGAGCGAGGTACGGGGGTGGATGGAAGTGGCAGAATGAAATGAATTCTAATTGAACCTGGAGATGCCAAAACCCTGATCGATTTGGAGTGGGTAGGATTGATGTGGGCATCCCACGACGAAATTATCGGTATGGTATATCGTAACAACATATTTATTCATTTATCTTTCTATTTATTTGTATGGCTAAGGGGGGCACCCAAAGAAGTCTGAAACGGCCCGGCTGTGGTTAATGAAGAGAATCCAATGGGTCTCTCCAGGAAGAATGCTCCCAAGAGAAAACTCTACCGAGCAACGATGGAGCCATCCTCCTCTTCAGTGAATAACCGCTTCATTGGCAAGAACCATCCTATTTCAGTTGAAATGAGGCATCGAAGATGAATGATCTTTCAACTGAATAGATGTCAAAGCAGCGACTAGGATAGTGTTGGCACAGGCTGTCAAGGAGAACGAATCACGCAAGCAAAGCGTTTAGGGATGCATTGAGCTCTGAAACTTTAGATGTTTGATCAAGGACAGTTTTGAAGAGCAGATAGGCTGACGGCGTCAACAGGAATCTCGCGCCGAAGGCAGAAAAACGGCACAGTCAGTGATTTGAGTAAAATGATGTGGCGAGGATGAGCCCATCCTCAGGGTTAGAGGTTAGTTAAGCTTCAGTGATTGTATTACGGGTCAACGAAAATCACAAAATATTTGTCAAATATTTTCTTTGACCAGAGAAAATACAGTTCACAACAATTCTGGAGTAATAAAGTTGAGTGAAAGAATCCAAGTTATGATGCAGAATAATTTTAAAGAATGGCGATAAAAAAGCGGAAATCGACGGATTCTGAGAAAGAATAAGGCGGTGACGTATGATACTAGGAAAGACGATTGAGCGAGATTATGTGTGTGTAACTGTCTAGGTGTCTCTCACATAAGCATACTATTCGTGAGCGTCCTAACGCTCGATTGTGAATAGTGCAGCTTCAACAAATCAACAAAGCAGTCATAACACGGCCACTTTCAGATGTGTACATTGACCAAGCCTGTTTTGGAGAGCTTAAAACCCTTGTCGACCGGCAGTGTCCCACATGCTATTCCTGAGGACCACAGACTGTTCCTAGGGAGAAAGTTCAGCAACCATTTCCTTCGGAAACTGTGCTTTTGAAATTACCAATCCCGGTAGTGAATTATAGTTTGATCGCCTTCACAGTAGTGAGCAAGATCTCTAGGATATTACCGTATCGCCTTCGTCAGAGCCTGAAATGCCATGGGTGAATGCAACATAATCCCCAGACATAGTCTTAAATATCAAAGCGATTTCTGCCAAATCAAAATATCCACGAAGAAAGATGCGAGAAATCAAATGACGAGTGGGAGAGTCGGGATGTTAATCAAGGACTTTAGAGAAGGTGCCAACAAAGAAACTTGGCATAGCTGTAGAAGCAGTTAACCTGCTTTAAAAATTGTAACAATTCATATTATTGATCACTGAGGATTGTTTTAGTTGTGAGTTTCCATTTCATAGTCTAAAGGAACTTGAATCTATATTCAATTGATTAATTAAGTTTATCTTTTACACTGAATTTATTTTAACTTTAATTTGAACTTTTTTTTATTTTATAGTAACTCGATTTTTTTTCTCATTACAATGGTTACTGATTATTTTGTAGAAGTTATTCAAAAAGAAGCTGGGTAGAGCCTGTAAAAAAATTCGAGTTTGAAAATCGCTGAGATACGTTGTTTACAGCTGTTGTTTTATTTACATTACTTTTTCGTATATGGACGCTCAATGAGTATTTACCCAAAGAATACTTCTCAAATCACAAGTATACCCCGTAGAGTCTCCCAGACTAAACAAGTTCAGAGCCGAACGGGTCTAAACACTTTTTCCCGACCTATTTTAGTGTAACTGTAAAATTTAGAAAAATACGGGTCTAAAACAGTTCGGACATTTGGAATGAATTTGAAAATTGAAGGGAATTAATAGTCTGTTCCATTTGTGGGGATTCGTGAAACGATCAACAACGACACATTGTAAACAAGTTGAAATGGCCAATAAGGGTGGTCCAATGTGGGGGAAGAATGGGAAGCATTTAGGAGGGGAAGGGGAATGGATTTGGACAGAGAGAGAGAGATTGTTATGCTGCTGTCCCCCTTCCCGAGATCATTGCTATTGGTATATGGGTGGGTAGGATGTCAACAAAAGCCAAAACAATCATTAGGAGGAAAATCAAAACTTTACGTCAGAGATATAGTAATTCATAGATAATGCGAACAGCTTTCATCTCAGTTATCAATTCAGGACAAACTTTGTGGTCTCGGGAAATAGCAGGAAAGAGAAAAGCTCTTTTTCTCAAAAGCAATTTCGTGAATCCAAAGGTATCATATATGAGAGCAGTGAGGATTCAATTGTTTCTTTCCGCCCTATAGAAGCTCATTTCCACTTGACCGCCTGATTACGCAGCACATTTCAGAGCTACGCTTACTACTATACTGAATGGTAGCTTTTATCCCTACAATTTATGGCCTTGTGAAGGTATAATGACTATGCATCCGTTTAGTCGCTCACCTGTCATTTCAACAAAGTTGTAATTACATCTGCAAGTGAACCACCTGCTCATTGGTCTTCAAGCTTTCCAGGAACTACTCGCCAATACTTTTTCTGGTTAGTTCCGGGTAGTATTCAGAAGTCATGGAATCTTTTGGCGCCATCTATTCCCGTTTCTGGGATGCGCCAAGCATTCGAATTCCATTCAGAACTATACTGGCGTACATGGCTTATACAATGACTTAGGGTAGTCAGCCTATGTACAAGTAAAGGCGTTTATCCTCCCAGACGAGTCTGGTACCAATTAAGCGACCCCGGGGGGATGAAAGATTTGGTTAGCCTGAGCAGATATCGATCCGGGATTCGAGTGATGTGATAGTGCCCCACTCGCCACCGCACCGTCTCAGCCGTGGGAATATGCCAGGCTTCTGAATACCCCCGCTCCCACTCCCATCGGGCCATTGGCGGTACCACATTGTGAATAAATAGTAATGAGGCTGGAAGAGGACCTCCGTAGAGATCCTCCTGTTTAAAATCGGCATTGGTCGAATTGTAGGGATGATTTCTTCAGCCAAACAAGATTGTTAGGCGGATTTCTCCACACAGACTCCATTAACAATGGGCGTAAGCCCCATGCCACCATTCTTTCGATGGAATCTTTGGTCTTAAAGGAGATGAAAAAGTCGAAACATATGGCCAAATGATAAAAGAAGTCCGCGACATTCGTGATTGGCAGGTTATGTCGATAGAGGAAGAAAATCTGAAATCCAAAATTGGAAAAGTAAAATTGGAAAAATAAAAAAATATAAGTGGAAATAGTAAAGTAAAACAATAATAATAATAAATGAAATGGAATTGATAAAAAAGGCAGGATAAGGCTTGTAACTTTGATCCACCCCAGTTTAGGACGCAGTCTCGCATTCAGAATCGCATGGATTCACGTTTGATGTGGGAAATTTAGTCTATACAAGGACGAGAAAACTTGGTGGTGGCAGGTGGTACTGGGGTTAAATCCTAGAGCCATGGAGAAAAAAAAGCAGCTGCGCCGTATATCAATGCTACAACACTTCGAAAAAAGTAGCAAATTAAATGCACGATTCGCGATAATTCGATGGGCAGACAGACGTGACATCGAATGAGAGGCGGGCACGTCATTGGCATACCCGCCCATTGAATTATCGCGAACCGTGCCTTTAAAGATTGAAATCATTTTAATGAGTGGCAATATGTTGTAAACCTGAAAAATAGTTACTCTTACGAGTTAATCAAAACTTTATGCGATTGAACTCCAAGATAATTCTATGTTACGTATTCTATGTGTAGTATTTATATAAGGGTTGAAATAAACATAATTTTATTATAGCATCTATCATTGATAATTGCAATTACGCTGAATATTATTAATTATTACCTACCTATTTATTTTTTTTAATATTTTGAAATGTGTTGGCGGAGGTGGTGCTATGTCAAAAGGGGCAGTACAGTACATCCATAGTCGCGGGTTCAATCAATACTTACCCAGATCAACCAAGCCTTTCATGCAGGGACGCACCCAAGATCGCGTTGGTTAATGCCAAAACTTTATGATTCAATCTGAAATTTGTGCTGAAGCCGAACTAGGGGAGAAGTAAGTCCGATTTCTAGGGTGATCAGAATAAACGCAACCAAATCTGCACAATGAGAAGCAAAAAAAAAGAAAGTGTGGTTTTTACTCAAATAAAGTGCAGATGTTATTGAGGCAGGCAGAAATAAATGGACATGTACTTGGAAGAACTCCGGTGAGCTACTTTTTATTATTCATCCGATTATTAATTACTAGATACATATAGAATCAGAATATAATCAGAAGTTGACATTTATACGCTACACATTAAATGTAAGACGTAGAAATTATATTATTTTACTACTGTAACTGTACTTTTTCTAAGGGATGTGGTAAAGCCATGGAACGAGCTAACACGGAGTGTGCGGAAATCGATTTGAGATCCGAGATTTGATCGCCAGGCAACTTGGGGATCAAATGTCAAATCGATGCCTGCCCAAGCCTGCCAAGTCATCCATCTCAACCCTTGACTTTTGGCTGCAAAAACAAAAGGTTTCTTCAACAAAAGCAAGATATTCAGTCGTTGCTTCATAAGCAGAGAATGAAGGTTTTTCGTTGAAGTATTATAATAAATGGCGAAGGTTGGGTAAAATAACTTCACGGATTTTTACACCTGCTGGTTCATAAATTACTGCTCAGGCAGAGTACATACTCATACGGTACTATGAATGGAAGCTAAATGCATTGGCGCATCCAAAAAGATGAAGGCCCTCTCATCTTTTTTCTTAGGATGTCAACTGATCAGATAAGTTGAAGTAGTGGAGGCCAAGTCACGTATTAATCAAGGATAAAGGATAAATAAAATAAAACAAAATAAAACAAAAATAAAAATAAGTTTTTAGCGTTAATGAATTCCGTCTGAGGGATGCGCCCCCGCACTCGACCTAAATTCAGAGTCGTAGTGGTGGCCTATAATGAATTGCGGTGGCAGCCGATGTACAAGTCAGTGTTTTTGTCCTCCCAGACGAGTCTGGTACCAATTCACCGACTCCGGAGGGATGGAAAGTTTGGTTGGCCTAGGCGGACACGGATTAATAGGAGTAAGATATCACTTGGATACCCTCTAGTGTTGCTGATCGGCGTCAGTAACGTCTTTTCGTCCCTGTCGCGAGCCAAAGTAGCCCAGTGGATCGTGCTCACTCGAGGCATAGCATTCTTTTCGTTCACACTTTCGCGACGAAGTTTAACCATCACGCAGGTGGCCGTCCTGTTGTTCGTTTGATGTCTCGGGGATTCGATCCCTAGCCCAACGGTTATCACAAGATCGCATGACATGTCTGGCTTAAAGGCACAGTTCACGATAGTTTTGGGTAATCCAGATTATAATGAAAAATGGAAGGCAAGATTGAAAATGTGCGACTGAGGTGTAAAAACTGCGTGCATCGGTGTTTCCAAAATGAAAAAAGGCTTAGAAAAACCGTCAAAAAGGGGGCTGGACGAAAATGAAATCAAAAAAATGAAGAAGAGTGGGGCGTCCGGACGAGCTAAACAGTGTGTTCACTGCGCGCGTGTGGGTCCTGGTGCGAAGAACAGACAATGGTAAGAAAAATTCATTCACTTATAAGCATAAATAAACAAAAAAAACCAA
>UZAF01018693.1:0-30414 GCA_900617895.1 Haemonchus placei | reverse complement strand
CCCCAATACATCTCCACCAAGGATGATTGCTCCTTTGTTGGAAGAGTGGACAGTGTTTACAAGAGGGGTCAAGTGGTAGTAGTATTCAATGACTGGGTAAGAACCATTTGGAAAATTATCACATTCCTCCTCCCCCTTCTCCTATCGTAATCGACACCTCTCTAAGAGAATACGGGAGATGGCGGTTTAAAGGAAAATTAAATAGGGTTGGTATGTTAGAGCATTTCCACCGGCATCATGCTGACTCTGATGGAATGAAGAGCAATGCGACTGGTACTTACGAGGGCCAGTTGATATAGAAGTCAATACTTCTGCCCCTTAGACGGATTACCTATTTGGCTAGGGTGAATAGAATAATCTAATTACATATCGTCTGACCCTCGGAAACCATGATATAGGCCCTGATATCGTTCCAAACACCATCACTATTCTGAGCAAAAGTCGAATGCGTGGGTGCTTCTCGAACCTAAAAAAACCGAAACCAATCAAATTAAAAACACTACCTTACCCTTTCACGTACAAAAGTACTTTTTCTTCAAAAATCATACTAGTACCCATTAAATTCCTACATTACCTTCCCACTACCTCTCCGTGGTTGATCAAATCTTTATTTGGGATTGTTCCAGGTTAGTGTTAAGCATCAGCCCTACAAGAAATGGAGAACTATCCCAAACACCATCATCTGTAATCATGATATGCATTTGTTTATGAATAAAAGCCATAGTACTCAAAATCAGTCCTGAAAAATGCGCGTCAAATAGTGGATACCGTCATCACGTACGGCACTGGTTTCTTTTCAAAGCGTTGCGCTCTGCGTGCGTTTCGCTGTTATTCCGTCCATCTTTTTTATGATCTCGAGTATAATAAAGTTTTTTAGAGAGTTGTGAATCTTTTTTCGGCCATAGCTGTCTTCCAGAAGCATGTGCCCTCCCTCATATCTTGTTTGTGGTTTTTGCCTCAGAACTCCAGTCTTCCTAGTATCCGTGAATTTGATTTTGTTCCTTCACAAACTGTGTGCATAATTTCGACCAATTAGTTTGTATTCAATGCATTTGTTTTTTCTGATGCTACTTTTTACACTCTACTATTGATATGACACTAAATTTCAGGTGTACACCCCACGGCTTGGGCTATTAGTGTACTCCTTTTCGTTTAAGAATTTACATTTACTTAAACGTAATTTGTTTTTGTTTTTTTTGTTTATATTTTTTACGATTTATTATGATGCCTTGTTTACACTTAGGGCTAGCCTACAATTAATTCGGAGATTCGATAGAAGTGCTTTTCTTAAATTTTTCTCATCAAATCTATTTATACCTCTTCAAACCTTTAGTGTTCCTCCGGTTTTGGTCATTTTCTGTCGCAGTTTCGCTTTTTTAGCATTTTAGCGATCTGGTTCTTTCCTCTGTTATTCTATTTGATGATTTTACCTCATCGTTTCCGCTATTTATTTAATTTTGAGTCTCTTCACTTTCTCTCTCGATTTCTTGCTTACAGAGGTTCTCGCCCATAAAATTCAATGGTCAATGCTACAGGCGAAAACGGATGTTGCGATGCAACTTCTGAATTGTCGACATTGACTCCTGAAGAGGGAGCTAAGGTGTGTAGTTGCTTCAATCATCATATCTTTATAATTTCTCAACTTTTCGAGTTTCAATCATTGTTGTTCTAGTTGGTTTTAGTCTTTTTTTCTTATGTACAAGCTGCTTTTTTGTCAGAATGTCTCATCATCAAAACTGGGTATGTGTGGCCTTGATATTCCACAAGATGATGAAGGTGACGGTGCTGATGTTCCATCTCCTGTTGGCTCAGAATGTTGGCGAAATCCTGTAAGTAATTTGTTTCCATCATCTGTACTCATTATTCTTCAAACAACTAAGTTTTGTAACCGATCAAATCCTATTTCATTTCAGAATTCATCAGATGCGTTAATGAGGATGGAGGCAATGTTCAGTGCGGGTGCTACGCCTGTTGATGTGATTAAAGCTCTATATCCGAAAATCAAGGAACCTCCAGAGGGCTGGTCAGAACACTTGGTATAACATATTCTTCTGCTCCTTTTTTGCTTTGGCTAGCGCCGTTCTGTGCGTAAATGACTTTTGGCTGGCTTTTTTGGTTGCTTCTGTTTCCTTGTCGTTAATAGAACCTCATTGTGTTAGATTTGCTGAAGATTGTTCTTACTGTCTTTCCCTTAAGATTATGTCAATCCTCGCGGAAATTTTGGATCGGCCACCAACTAGGAGTAAACTACCACAATATAACACATTCGAGGATGCTGTAGAGCTTTTTAGGTACTTCACCTTACGCCATTGAAAATTTTAATCCAATTGTTCAACAGTTTCTCAACGTACAATTTTCAGAACTCGTAAGCGAATCCTTGTTTTGACTGGCGCAGGAGTTTCTGTTTCCTGTGGGATCCCTGATTTTCGCAGCAAAGATGGTACTTTTCTTACCATAAACTTTTTTTTGCATTTCAATATAAAGCAGAAGTAACATTTTAAAAAGCATGAATTATTTTCTATGAGAGTACTTATAGTTTGTATTTAGGTATTTATGCTCGTTTACATGTCGACTTTCCTGATCTTCCTGACCCTACAGCGATGTTCGACATCCGTTATTTCATACACAATCCGGCTCCATTCTATGATTTTGCGTCGGTTAGTTTCATTGCCAGTCTCATTCAGTTAGATTACTGTTGTTTCCAACTCATTGAAAACTCCTACCAAAAGCTTCTTCTCCATATCATTGTGTTGACCTTAGATTTGGTGTTAAGCTACATGGACACCGCTCCCGGAAGATTTTAACTGTCGGTCAGACCAATGAAAACTATTAAGTTTATACCAGAAAATTCCCTAACTAATCCTAATTAATTATTTGCCTTCACTCTTCCTTCTTCGCTAGGCTGCCATGGTCTCCGTCTCGACTCTCTCGCCTCTCAGATGCCTATTTGCTTATCTCTTATCCTTTCACTTCGCAAAACCTTACCTTACTTTTTCTTTTGAGGGAGGTGGCAGTTCATGAGGTTCCTGTGAATTCGCTAGAGTATTCCAAGGCCCTGACAGTACTGCTTTATACGTGATCGCTTCATATACAGCGAGAGAGAAATTTGATATTTTCAGGAAATCTTTCCCGGCCAGTTTGAACCATCCATATCCCATAAATTCATTCGCCAACTTGAGGTGAACAACCAACTTTTAAGAAACTACACTCAAAATATTGATACACTCGAGAAGCAGGCGAAGATTGAAAAAGTTGTCGAGTGCCATGGTTAGTTCACAAAATTGTTTCGTGTTTTTTGATTCGTTCGTCGGGTATTACCTATTTTTCGGCGGATCCGTACTTTTTCGAAGATGTTGTTGAGTTATGACAAAAAATAACCGTATCCGTTATTCTCATCTCTTGCAGGGTCGTTTTCTAAAGCAACGTGCTTGAAGTGCTTGAGTAAGTTCGACGGTGATGTAATCAAGGACGACGTCATGGCAAAAGTAAGTCAGTCTTAGTTTTGGGTGATATGAGTATTCGTGGTTTCAATTTTGTTCTCTAATTGCTAGTCAAATGGCTAAACAGTGACCAGTGGTGTTCCTATTTCTTTCTGTAAGTTCGCTTTGATGTGCTTCCTTTGCTCTGGATACCGAATTCCCATCGTACCGTTTCATCACAGCTTCCATCGGACAATCTGAATACTACCTCATGGAGATTGTGATGAAAGGGTAAGATGGAAACTGTTAAAATCCTGCTACCAACCGTTCTGGTCTTATGGTCACTATGATGTAAAAACATTTTTCCATTTTCATTTGCCTCCTGACCCGTACTGTATTTGAAAGCCCTCATTAACCTCTTGAGTTACCTCATAAATTTTGTGATAGACCCTTTAATCATCAGTGATATCTAAGTTCTAGTCATGGTCGAGTTGAGAGTAATTTTTTTGTGGATCTCGAATCATCATAGCTTTCAGAGGAAGGCATAAATAGCAAAATATGTAATGGCTATTGCAGCGAGTGGCCCGATGTCCAAAGTGCTTGGATGGAATCATCAAGCCAGACATAGTATTTTTCGGCGAGGAACTCGGAAAAACTTTCCACACTCAGATGGCAGCTGACAAAGATGAGCTCGATCTACTAGTGGTTATTGGTATGCGTTTTGTATCTCGTTGACTCCTGTTCTTCCTCAAATACTATCCATCCTTACTTCCCAAAAGCTTCAATGACTATATATATACAACTTTGATGTTCTGCAATACTATCCCAAGAAATACGTACTCAGGTTCTTCACTGAAAGTGCGACCTGTATCGCTAATTCCCTTTAGCGTCGATCAGAATATTCCCCAGATCCTTATTAATCGGTTAGTAAATTTCTGTATGACCGTTGGCTTTGGTGCCATTTGGATGGTAATATTTATCGTGTTTCAGGGAACCATTATCGGGATATCAGGCGGATATAGAACTCCTTGGAAATTGTGATGAAATCATTGAGGACATTTGTATAGCTCTTGGCGGTCCCTTTGTAAACATGCTGGAAGCCCATCGTCGGTTTTCTTTTCGCTTTGACCAAATATAATAGAAGATGTCTATTATTGTGAACACTTCAGAAAATAAGATCAAGGGTAGTGCGGATCTGGAAACAAATGGGCATTCGTGTAGTACAGAGGTACATGAGTCGACGAATACTATGGCGCTAGCGAAGTTAGCTAGGAAAAGAAGGCGTATTGCGGAAAAAGAAGAGTTTCTTCAGGTGCACTGTTGTTAATTTTTTTGCTGATGTCAGTGAGCGAAAAGCCACTTTTTCCAGATAATGAGGCAGCTTGAGATATCTGAAGGTTCTCAAAATGGCGACATGGAATACAGTTCGGAAGTGAAACGTCCTAGGCTGGAGGATATGTATCAAAGACGGTATATACCGGTAGCGAAGCATCTCCCAGAACACACGTACTTCCAGGTTAGCTTAGGTTAAAGGGGTTAAGACTAGGTTAAAAGTTGTCTTTGTATTTTGGTAGTATGTAGCTGTACAGAAGTTTTCTGAAAGCGTATTTCAGATATCTCCTAACAGAGCTGTATTCCCTGGCGCCGAGCTCTACTACGATCTCGAGACAGGTGTCGTGTGCCAGCCAACGAGTTATCGGTGAGGTTTTGAGCTTCCAAGTGATATTTGTTACGTTTTTTAAGTGGTAATATCGAAGGCCTTCAAAAATTGGCTCCAACTGATTGAAAGCAGAAATTTTTGTAAAAGGGAATTTTATACGATTCAATCCTTTTTTCGCTCTTTTTTTTTTCAAAGCGAGGGAATGAAAATGACCCAGGCCGATGGCGGTCGTAATTTGATGATTTTTTGGTCCTTTTAATATCCAATTCTCGTTTGAGAGCAAGGTGTACTTTAAGGTCAAATTTGAGGCTTATATGCTTGGTAAGGCGTTTTCTGATTTCCATGGTTTCCTACCGATGCTGAAATGGTTTCATAAGGTGGAAAATAGAAAGGCATCTAGCAGTCAGCCAACGCCTCTCGGAGTTCCGTGCTTATCAATTTTTCTATGAGGAATTTTAAAAGAAGTTGAACAAATAGTTTATTGTCATTTGTTGTAGTCCTGATGGAGCGGCTCATTTTGGAATTGCCAGCGATGATGAAGATGACGACGACGATAGCGAAAGTTGTGCTGGCGCGGCAAGCCGTGCTTGTAGTATGCCTGATACCTCAGAGGTTTGTTGTGCAACCTCTTTTGTAGGTTGACAGTGAAAAGGTCTTATATAGAAGGAGGCAATGGAACACTTATTACAGACATATTTCTTGTAATGATTTTCGACGTCTTTAAAGTCAGTGCATGAAGCGGTGTATGCATGTGGCAGTGTTTAGGGGGCTCTTCGAAGTTGATGTCGAGGATTGGAGTTCTTTCTCTCGGGTCGCTTTGCTTGTTCACTTCTATTGATTTCTGCCGATTTTGGCATCAAAAACTTTGTCGCTTGACCTTGGCTTAGAACTCGTGAAAAAGGAGTACACTGGGGTGTAGGAGCAATGGTCCTTATTGGTAGACTGTCCAGCAAAGCCACTACATTTTATGTTAGTTGCGTTTTTGAACACGCTCTCTGTTCTAGTATAATAACCAAAAGTGACCGTTACAACTGCGAGTGCTTTCTGATGTTCATAACAATTTAACCTTGGTTAGAGCTTGAGAAAGAGCTATTTTTAGTGCGTGGACACGGTAGATATTGGACCTCGTGCTAGCTCGTGTGAGCCTTTAGTCGATCTGGACTCACGAATATCTGCTACAGAATTTTATACTATGTTTGGTGTGCACCATCATGAGGAAGACTGTGATGGCAGTGCTCCTTGAATGTTTATGAATCTTTTTACTCTATGTGGTTCTCATTTCGCGATACCTTTTTTGCCTATCTTTGTTCCTTAATGTCAGTCAATATCAGTACGCATCTGTAAAATCCTTCAACTTTTTCTTTTTACATCAGATTTCCTTTTTTTCACATGTATTCAAGTCTGTAAGTTTTATTATCCGATGTAGCATGTGAGCATTTGTGAAATGGATACGCGTTATCTTCTTATATCTTTTTTCTGAATGGTGTTATTCTTGTGCGATTGCCTTATTTTTGTTCTTCCATGAAGATGCATTTTCCTCAGTAAGTTTGAGTTTTTTCTTCTTTTTTAACCTGTACAGTTATTTAACTCATATTATCAATGGTTAAAGTTTTGCTGACCAAACTTTGTGTTATTCTCTAGGCGAATGATTCATATCAGGCAGGAAAATTACAATGTAATGTTTTATTCTCTTTTATCATATGTTAATATTGATATTGGTTGGTATATGTGATGCGCAATATTAAGAGATTCTCTCATGGAATTTGAAATGATTACAATTTTTTTTNTTTTTTTTGATTGCTGCGTATTTGTGATATGATTTCCGGATGATTGATGCCTCTCTGTTTGATCATTATCAATATGTCACAATTGTCGCTGGAT
Organism: Haemonchus placei; assembly: GCA_900617895.1. Lineage (NCBI taxonomy): Eukaryota > Metazoa > Nematoda > Chromadorea > Rhabditida > Trichostrongylidae > Haemonchus > Haemonchus placei. Next base: position 23,454 of record UZAF01018693.1, on the reverse strand, counting down.
TGTTTTTTTTTCTTATAGGAAACATAAATCGCATTGCTGTAGGCATAGATGGAAACTGCGGAAATAAAGCGGTATCTGTCAGGTTGGTGTTGGTAATGGTAAGTAAGATTGCAATCTCTTTCTTCAAAAACGATTTTTTGGTATTAGTTTCTCTGACAAGGTCGAAATCGCTTCGAACGTTTATAGTAACACCGCTTCCGACAAAATATGGAATGATGCTGTTAGATACGCGACAAGTAAGAAAATTGAGTGCTAGTCCGAAATTCTGTACATGCGAGGAAGAGATATTTCGACTGTCGCAGCGGCCATTCAATATGAGATTTATACCGCTGTAGATGTATCCGAACACTGAAAATCTGGAATCTGCTTTTCAAATCGGCGAAACGTTATGGAAACAAAGTTACAGGACCGCCTTACCCTGGANAAAGAGGATCCGCTGTGAATTTGTGTTCTTTCTAATGATGGCATAAAAATAACACAGTCCTCGAGTGGTACGAAACACTAATTGGATTATGGTAAGAGCAAGGATCCTCCATGAATTTGTGTTACTGTTGATGGCAGCAAAAAAAAAGTCGTTCGGTGACTTTCGTTTTGATGAGTATTCCTTTCATACAGTTTCGGAGATGGTGTAGTGGTAAGTTGCGAGAACAAATCTACCTGCATGGTCTGTAAAACGAATTCCGAATCGGTACTCGCCCGGGCTAACCAATTTTCCCGTATTTTTTGGGTCGGGTAATTAATACTAGACTCGTCTGGGAGGTTAAATGCACTGACTTGGACATCGGCTGACCACCGCTGGTCATTCTATCGGCTACATACGCATTCAATAAGCCACTACGATACTGTATGGAAGTCGAATTCTCATGGCGTATCTCAAAAACGGAGTTGTTTGAAGCCAAAGACTTTTAACTTTACCACTTCTCCATGAATATGTTGATATTCTATTAATCAAGTGCATTCATGATTATCATGAAGTATTCGTTGGTCCGTAATGATCCATTCATACTCAGCGGAGCTCAGAGTGCTCTGGTTGCTCTTCGTATGAGTAATCAGAACGGAAAAATAATATAATGAGTTACTCACCACGAGGCAGAAGGGAGCGTGCGGTATGGACAGGATAGAAGTAAATGGAAGGGAAGCACCCAAGCTCATCCTTTTTTCTCTTTCACAGTTCTTGCTGTGTTACGTGTAACCAGAGAGGAAATGCAATTTTGTCGTGGGAGGGTCATTTCGAAGTTTTTCGTCCCCTTCATCTAGAAAGTTTCCCCATACCACATACTCCTTACGCCTTAGCAGGGGATACTCTCACCTACCAATGGGAATACGAATGGGGTCTTGGTATGCTGCCTGAGACTGCCACAGTATGGAAAACAGGTTACAAGTAGTCTAACTGAAATTGCATTCTTAATATTCCGAGAACACTTTCATCTCTTTTAAAAATAAATGTCAATTTCTTGGAGGTGCTTTTTTCGGCTGTATGAGCAAAGCAACCCGCTCCGAGTCCCACAAGTATTCCTGACTTCGAGTTTCCAAAGTTTCGGTCAGAACATGAGTTCGAAGAGCAGCACATCACATCACAAACCTGTCTTGCTGAGGGAAAATACTCTTCGATTTCGAATTGTTCAACTGATGAAAGTGCATGTGCCTTTCGATGAGCTCAATTAGAAACCAGAGAACGATTGAAGTCGAAACTGGTACGAATTTCACTGCATTAAAAGTGATTTTGTTTTCATTTTATACTGGTTATTAGTGGAACCGGTCGACGGAAATTCAAGTGGGCAAAATAGTTTTCGAATCGATACTGCGATCAATGCTCAGTAACGAGCAAAATCACTGTGTATGTGTAAATATTTAACTAGTGAGTCCCTTTTATACGGTTATTTCTAATCCCCTAAATGCCTATGGAATGGGATAGAATGAATAGTTCGGTGTTGATCAGCTTCTTTTCGGAGATACGCTACACATTTACCTTCCTGATGTTGAGGGAGTGGTATTGAACACAGCTTGTAAATAACCTCCAGGACCTGTCAATTTGTAAGTCAGCTGATCATTTCCTTCTAGGCAATATATCGGAGGAAAAGAGCATCAGAGCATGACTTGTTCCAGACCTTTACTCACCAGTCAGACTATACCCGCGGAGTTGGTCACTTGCCATATTTTTCTGTCCATCCCCCGTTCGACGAAGCAGTAAATTCCAAGTAGTTATTTCTCTGCCCATCTTCCGTCCGTCAAAGTACTAGTTTCCAAGAGACTCCGTAATAACGGTTTGGAAAGGAGCAGATAAGTTCATTTAAACCGAAATAAAAGTGTTTGAACATACAGGAATATGTACAGTAGCGCTCAAAAGTCTTCGATTAATTGGTTCCTCAGCCGTACTTTTCAGTCGTAACTCCTTTCCTACTGGATCTGATAATGCGAAATTTCTATATTAGGAGCGTGGGTTTATTGTGGATATTTACCACTATTAATCTGCAATCTGATCATGTTCCAGATGTTCCAAAAGGCATGAAAATGAAATCGACTGAAAATATAGATGATGGTCCTTCCAGAATCTCTTTCCTTTTTGACATGTCTAAAGTGTACGAGCAGTAATGCCGAACACAGTAGAGGAGAGAAGCGCACATAAGATGCGAATAAGTGCAGACGTCAACAACTTTAGTTTTAGCAAAATCTGCTACCGCAAGAAACACCTTGCTCTATCTGTGAATATTGCAGCTTCGCAGTCAAATTGTGTTGGGTAGGGTGAAATATGCTTTAGTTAAAAATACCCAAACTTTGCGCGATTTGGTCTACTAAGAAAAAAGCTATGAACGAAAAAGCGTCGAAGCACTTCACCGAAGGCTTTTGAGCGCTACTGTATATTCCCTAAGTACTAGACGATTGTCACGGATTCCTTAGGTAATCGACTGGAACTGAATAGTATCAAAACGGATGGAATGTGTATCAATGTGTTGAAAGCTTACCTTGACTGAGCCTAGAACCGTTCCTTGTGGACGGAGCATGGGTGAAAGTCGTCTGAAACCAAACAAGGATTGGGTGACTTGTCTCAAGAGGGGTATCTGCCAGCGAAAATGAGTAGGAGAAGTTTTTGTGTCAAATAGTTTTCTAACTCAACATTCGGTTCATATAATGCAGCACCGATGAAATAAAGCATTCTCAGTTGAATTACATTACTGAAATCGACGGAAATTGGAATTACCAGTATGTCCGAGACTGTTTTAGCTATTGGGCCAACCCTAGTTTTTGAAGAATGGTTATAATTTCCAGCAGCTTCCAGCACAAAGTAGGCATTCGTCAAAAATTGGGAATAATGCGTTTTTACTAGTTATTACTTTGTACTTATCCGATCGGATCAGTCGAGTATAAATGGAATTCACTTGAACAACAAAGGAATTCCGGTGCGCCGAGCAGGTACTGGACACAGTCAGAAAGAAAAAACCGACCTTTTCTGTCAACGTGTCCTTGATGAACACCCTTCCCTCCCTAGAAAGGCGATTTGTTGCTCAGTGACTAGCCATTTTGGAAGGTAAATGGGCAAGTTTTCTAGAGGGGTCAACCCCAGGCTACCTTGAAAAGAAATAATATAATGCTTTCCTTCTAAATCAGTTGGAGATAGATAAAGCTTTCAGCCGTTGTTCATTCCCATTTTTGGTATGCCCCCGCACTCCTCCTCTTAGGTAGTAAGAGTGGGTAATAGTCAACAATCTGTTGGTACTTCCGTGTAAAAAAGTTCTGCTTGACACATTCTGCGAGTCGGAGTGAGCCATGCATTTAGCTTTTATCTAAAACTACAGGATCCAACATGTCAATTTGGGATCCACTTTTTCCTCCCTTCCAGACAATAAAGGTACTAATCATTTGACCAGGGCGTAAAGCCCGGAGACAAGTTGGGAATGCAATTCTTTGGGATGACTTGTGGCTCATTAGCGATTCACCCTTCCCATTTCCATTCCTCTTTAGCAGAACTGCTCGACATCATTCATCGACAAGGAAAAGTAACTTTCTTTGATGATTTTCAGCCAATTGACTGTGGTCGTAGCTCGGTTCCGTACACTGCACTATAAAACCAATGGTTTCACTCAGTATCGATGAGAGTTGATGTATGCGCTGTATTTTGTTCCTGGGAAAAAGCTGTCTCCCATGAATACAGTATGATTGTTGCATAGACTCGAGAACAATTAACAAATCGAACTTGGCTGATACACGATGCTCTTCAGTGACATTTTGACGAACAAAAAACGTCAAGGTCAAATGAACGGCCTGCGACGGCCCTGTTTTAAAGGTGGCGAATGCTGGTGGACGAGGCGCCAAAGAGACCGTCTCCTTTGCGACCAACCAACGGCAACGATGAAGGCGAAGACGTTGGTGACGGTGGCCGTTTCGACGTCTGCGATCGCCATTACAATATGTCTATTCGCAGCTGCTTATATGTTCAGCGATATGAGCGATTTCTTCGACGATGTCATGAAGGATATGGGTGAATTCAAGGTTTGTTTCTACTATGTTGGGTTTATACTTGGGCCCTGGATATTCAGTCTTCGGATACCTTCAATCAAAACACGTTTACCAGTTAGTAGAAATCAGTACGGCATCATATAACCCTACAAAAGAAGCTACAATCGAGCTCTGGCGTCTTGAAGACAACTTTTGGACGCGCCAAGCATTTGGGACCTACAGAGTTTTGAAGAAAAGCCCATATAAAAACTTCGTTCGGAGCAAAGTTTGAAGGAGTTACTGGTTGTCATGCCACCCTCTTTAATTCCCCGTAGGAATCGAACTCTCGCTCAATATTTCAGGAGACTGATTGAATGAGTGAGTGTTTCCGTTCCGCTTTGTGGTTTGCATATCTTCCTGAATTCCCTCTTTTCACGTAAATCGTCTTTTGATGGCGTTCTATTCCGATTGAGGCAGTGCAACTCCGATTATCTCCTGTGCAAGGACAAAGCGGAGCAGAATTGCATCGAGTCTGGTTTTCGTTTTTTTTCTGCATTGGAGAAATTGAACGAGAGGTCGGGCGCTCGGCAATCTTTTCAAATTCACTTCTGTAAATCAACTTCGTTACTATTGATAGGTTGCCCCGAAATCAGTAGACGTCGAATTTTGTTGAGAAAAACGATGGGCCGATAGAAGACGTTTGCCTTATACTTGGGTCGACACGCTTTGTGGGCTAATTTGTAGGTGCTTCTAGGATCGAGCTGTTTTAGGATTGAGCAGGAGTGATACGCTGAGAAAGAAATTCCAGTAGTAGCCCAGAAGACCAAGGTTTGACCCATGATTCGTCACGAAGCAGGGTGGCGCTGAAGAGTCCGAAGAAGGAGAATAGACGAAAGGAGAGACAACTTTTCCTGCTAACACGCCTATCTGCAAATGTGAATCAAAGTTGAAGACTCTTGGTAACCCATGAAACGAAGAGAAAAATGATGCACCCGGACTAGTCCATCGAACAGTTTCCGCCCTAGGTATTCGGTTCGCAATAAAAGGGGGTATCGGGAAATACTGTTGCTTTTAGAACGCTGATCGACCGGTTAGGAACTTTTGACACGGTTCGGAAGGCCTAGATTTTGTTCCTGAATCAGTAAAAAAGAGAAAATCAACTTATGGCTTTCTGCCGGTCATTGACAGCACGAAGCCAAATAAGTTATTGGGAACTCATAGTAATGTGGAAGAATTTTCAATCTCTGTGAAGGTTATTAGAGTACTTACACATTCGTTTCCAAAGTTTCATCGTTGTCAAAACGATTACATTACAGCTTGGAAATTGTTGGTTGAAAACTTTTTCCGCTTCCTAACTTTCCGGAATCGGCGTCTTTTCATTGTCCGCCTACGTACTCTTTTTTTTTGCACCACCACACCAGAAAGGAGATGCCCTTGTCGTCCGTGTGTCCTTCACTTATAGTTTTTTCCTATCGTTCAGAATCAAAATAGCTCTGTTCACCGGCGAGAGTCACGCCATTGATCATAATTGGCTTGGTTCGCCACAACAAGTGAGGGTTTCGAGTGAGACCTGATGAATTTTCAAAGGTCTCCTTGTGCTTGGCCGTCAAAATCATTCAGGTCCCCCCATCTGTCCCCTGTCGTCACATTTCTGTCCCACTCTAGCAGATACAACAGAGCAAGTTCTTCGCCTTATTCCGACTGACGGCTTCTGTTGCCGACGTATCGAGTTTGAGGGTCCTTATACCCACATGAAGCTCCTGCTTTGGAATACTGGGTGTTTTCTGCAGTCGGCTGATTAGGCTCTCCAATAAATCTGAAGCTTTAACAACAAGTGGAACACATGGAGGTTTTCGACACAGCCGGCTTAAAATATTCTTTCCCATTTAATATAGATTGATAGGCAAGATTCTCCCAAAATTAATTGTAGAGCGTATTTGTAATTCCCGATTTCTATCCCTGAATTTCGGACACAATGAAAAATAAGCGTATGACTACAGGGAGGCCCAGAGTATGTTCCATCAAGTCGCGCGCGATTTCTCCGCTCGCGGTTATTTTCACGAACGACACACTGCCCCATTAGAAATCGTGCTGCCACGCGAGTGGACCTGGCGTGACCCCCTGCTGACCTAACGACACACACCTTTGAGCAGAATATGTCTTGATAAGTGAAGGAGGTACCATCCTTGTAACCCAAAAATTTGAAACAGAACTTGGTTTCGTGAATAAGATTCTTCAACTGATCATTACCGACGGTTCGGGTATAGAAGGTGGTAATCCATTCGCTGATCTTTTATGTAACTCATCAATAGGCTTAGTAGTCATTCCCAAAGTCGTCACAGTTNCAAACTGTGACGACTTTGGGAATGACTACTAAGCCTATTGATGAGTTACATACAAGAACTTTTGTGTTAATGGGCCTATTTTTTTAATGAAAACTTGAATTTCACTATGCTAACATACTTCCTTGATAGACCAAACCTATAGGCTGAAAGCTACACCTCATCAGAGAAGTTTTTGAGTGCCATTGAAAATTGAATTGATCAGTATGCTGTTTCAGGATCTCTCCTCTGGTGCATGGCAAGCGATGACAGAGCTGACCGTCCCAGCCAAATATGATCCGTCAGTGAATCCATTGATTACGTCAATTAGTCGCATCAAGCGAGGTTATAGAGGAGGACGAGGTGGAGGATATCAAGGAACATCATTCGCGGGAGGAGGAAACAGTTATGGAGGTGGAAACGGATATGGAGGCGGCAACGGATATGGAGGCGGGAACGGTTTTGGAGGAAACGGGAACGGTTATGGAGGAAACGGAGGCGGATATCGAGGAAACGGTAACGGATACGGAGGAGGAAACGGAGGTGGAAACGGAGGAAATGGATTCGGTGTGAGCGGAGGAGCGCAGGGACAATGCAATTGCGGTGGAAATGGGAAACAAGCTAATAAATGTCCACCGGGCCCACCTGGGCCTCCAGGAGAGCCGGGTCTACCTGGCTTGGATGGTCCACCCGGAGCTCCTGGCCAACCTGGCGCTTCAGGAAACGGAGGAGGAGGTGGAGGAGGGCTAGGAGTATGTATTATATGTCCTGCAGGTCCCCCAGGACCACCTGGCCCTCCTGGTGGTATGGGTCCTCCTGGACCAGCCGCTGCCGGAGGTGGAGGATATGGTGCTCCTGCGACAGGGCCGCCTGGACCGGCGGGACTCATAGGTGAACCTGGACCACCAGGTCAACCTGGTCCTCCTGGAATGCCCGGAGATCCTGGAATGGATGCAGAAGGCGGTGGAGGCGGAGGAGCTGGACTTGGTGGACCACCTGGCCCACCGGGACCTAGTGGACCTCCCGGACCTGATGGAATGCCTGGAGGCGAAGGCCCACCGGGACCAATGGGACCACCAGGACCTCCCGGAGAAATGGGTCCACCAGGAGAAGATGGAATGCCTGGAGAAGCAGGATTAGTAGGAGAGCCAGGAGGCGACGGTGAGTCAACGTTTGACAAAATAAAATAGTGTTAACAGCAGAATTGACATCTAATACTTTCATAAGATGGAAATCCTTTTCCCATTAGTATTAGGACAAGATAATTCCATACTGAAAGCGTAGCCTACTGCATTTGGGTGGTTCGGGTTTATATATTTTTCCTGTTCAGGAATCTATTGCCCATGTCCAAGACGCAGTGTTAAAATGCTTCGCAGAGGCATGTCTAAGGTCAGTGGTCAGATTTTCTGCTCGTCAATCAGAATTTTCTAAAAATTTTTTTTTCAGAGAAAGAAGATGTCGAGAGTGGCTAGAACTAGAACAACATGAAAAAAGGATCAATCACAGGAATCCGCAGTTCGAGCTAGAAGTCGACATCTTTGAGACCTTCAGTTACTCTGAGCAAAATCTTAAAAAATCGCATGATTCATTCCAGAAAATGGTAGTTATAAACAGTTGCGCACAGCATGTAGAGTTCATGTCAAGTTCAAGGTGGGCAAACCTACGCTCAGAAACAAGCAGTCGGAAAAGTAACTTCGCATCTGTAGATCAGCTTTTGTGTAGGAATTCCATTGAAAACGTTCGTTTCTGAGCACTACTTACGTAGTCACAAAAACGCATTTTGGGGGATGGCCCGCCTCTTCTTCCAGAGGTACACCTCGCAAAAAGAGCAAACTTTCAGCTTCGGGTTGATATGAATTTATGGTCCTGAAAATGCTTCCTAGGGCAATGTCAAGGTAGAAAATGGTCGATAGGGCACAATTAGAGCTGGAGACCCACTACGAGGACCGCTGCTGCTCAACACTCTTCATAAGAGACGTGCTTATTTGCTTATCGGCTCTGCAGCGATTAAAATCTCGTCCAAATATTCCTTATTTCGTCGAAATCTCTTACAGTGCTAGAAATGGTCACTCCGATTAGTTCAGGAAAAGGGGATGTAAGTCGTTTGGCACGTTCCCTCCCATCGCGCCACCCATTCCATTCGACGCGGTTTGCGAGCTAGACAACTCGTCCAGGTGATCGAGGAACCCACTGCCCATTCAGCTGAAGACACCCCGCTGTCAGGAGAATACAAACAGGTTCACAACTTGGTGTTTAACAGTAGCGACTTCATCGGTCAGGCATCTATCAACTGGCTAGGAAGCGGGTTGCCCGACCAATTGGACTAGCTGTCCAGCTGGCAAACCGCGTCGAATAGGCGGCGCGATAGGAGGGATAGCGCCGAACAACCGCCTCCCAGGAAACGGCCTAATAATTTGGATTCAAAAGAAAAATGAATACATAGCTTAGCCAGGGCATAATGTAGTATCTATTAGGTTAAATGTTTTGTTATGTGAAGATGAAGTAGGCGGGGTTTCTGCGTTGGGTGGACTTTGTGAGTAGAGGGATTTCAATGTCTCGTGACCGTGTGATGCAGCAACCCCCAGCGCCTCACCAATCACCCCAAGGACCTCACCCAGGGAACCTTATTGTTGCGTCGTATACGTGACGGGGGTTTGGAGGCGCTTGAATGTGCCTTCGGGTTACTGTATAACACATTCACGGGACTTTGAAATCCGTCTCGTGGATTTGTACAGTGGTGCCTTTCCTTGATATAGACAAGAAAGTCAACCATCTTATCTACATTCTGATGTTTCATTCATTTCTATTAAAATTAAGGAAGTGCCCAGAAATAAAACTAAAATCTCAGCATTTATGCCAGAAAAAATGTGACACATTACGAAATCACTAAATAGATCAATACTCGATCAATAGTTGCGATTGCTGTCCGTTTGAAAATGATACTATAAACAGAAGGTTGAACTGTAAGAATGATTTTTTTTTGTCGAAAAAATGGTTCATCACTCACATTTTGTGATAAAATCCAATAGAAGAAATGGGATTATGAGCCAGACTCCGATCCTGACTGACGATTGTCCGATGAAACTTCGGTTCTCTGAAATCGATTCCGTCATGGAATTCAACCATATAATAAGTTCTTCAGTACCGAAGTGGTAGGTTTTGCTGTGAGCGTTCTTCAATGTGAAGACTCACACCTCAGTACGTTGAGCGATGACTGCTTCATTGATTAATACAAGCACATCGTTAGATTGCTGCGCGGATTTTTCGCGCGGCGATCGCAGCAAATAAATGTAAAAGGTCACAAACAAGACGCTCGTAGAAAGCATCATGCAGGGCAACTATCAAGTGCATGCTTCGACGTAAATTCGCGCTTCACTAGGTTTTGGCTTAATGACATACACACACAAAGAATCGAAGTCCAGATTTGGATCTAATTCCACCCAGAGGTCATATCAAGTAGTTTACGAAAGTATGCTGACGAACCCTGACGCCTTTGGTTAATCGATAATCGAAAGGGAGTCCCAGGGAATAGTACCGACAACCCTCGTCAAGCTAGAATACAGTTACTGGCAATGCGTTTAATACAGGTAGACCAGTACTGGTAACAGTAGGTACTGACAGAACAGCCTGGGACTTGGCAATTGCGATATGGGCGAATACTACCATATGTATAAAGAAAGGACTTAGCCTAAAACAGACATCTCGTTTCTTTTTCACAACTTTCGGTGTAACACCAATCCAATCCAATTTTCGGTTGAGATCGATTTTGTTTTCTTTTGCTATCGAGTTCAAGGAGTTCAGTATATACCTACAATATATATTTTTTTGAACCCGAGACTTGTCGACGGCTTGGTTTCTTAATGAACTATACGAACTGCCTGATTAGAAATAATGATCCCTAAGCATTATTCATAAGTTTGAGAAGTGAGCACCAACAGGATTTTGTGTAGTCTTGTCTACCCTTGAGCCTCCTACGCCCGTACTGGGTAAAGAAGATAAGCGATATTCGATCCAAGGAGGTTTACAAAAGCGACTGTTTATCACGGATCCGAATTCCTACGGTAATCCGCAACTACGGTAATTAATGTACGGCTAACAGATGTACTTATGGTGGAGTTCGGGATTACAGAAAGAATTCGGTTCAGTGCCCAGTGATCTTTTTCAGAGGAATGTTGGCTTGTTGGTGATTCCATGAACGGCGTTTGTACTATGTTCTGCTACCATATGAAAAGATCTTCAGAGTTTACACAGAAGAAGTACATATAGAAACGACTGCCCCGTTTTTTTCCACCACAGGTAGCCCATGGATCGCCAGTAACCAGCCTATGGTACCTGGCGCCTGATGTACCTAACGCGAAGACCACTCCCTTCATAGTTTTTAGCTATACCAATACCAGCTAGATACCAGAGAAAGGGGCCTTTGAATTCCTTAACAGACCGTGCGGAAGTCTCAGGTAAGTCATAGCAAGTGGAAAAGACTGACACATAATCGGGCTCATCAGCGAACTTCATTCCGTCGATGTACTCAACAATTCGTTTAAAGTCAGCTGGAACCACTTTGTAACATCTCGGAACTGAAAACACATTTGTAATGATAGAGAGAAAAGTTTGCTTTTTTGAAATCGCACTTTGATTCTTGAAAAACTTCTCCTTCAGTGGAACAACTTTTGTACGATCCGCTCTCTTCCACGGTAAACCATAAGCGTCATCGAATAACTCAAATACCTAAGTGAATCGAGCAGTCATGCCAGTATTCGCAGAAATAATTGAGGGGACTAGCAACACAAATCTCTAGTGACAAAGACCGAAAAGGGGTAAAGCAGTAGCCTCAATTAATGCTTCTGTGGATGCGCCAAGCACTCGGTTAGTATCATATGCTTCTGCTTACCTAGATCTAAGAGGCATGAATTGACCGACCGTCGAGGAGAGCTGGCATGGAGTCGAGTACGGTTCGAATAGATGGTGGAACTTGAATATCCAGAAAGTGACTATGGTGTTGTCGCGGACCACTGCGTTCTTGCTCGGGGAAATGAGACTTCGGGTACGGAATCCATCACCCGGGAAGTTGGGCCACAATCCAACATAACAAGAAAGGAGTTTATTCCAATCCTATTCCAAAAGGATATACCATGAAGATCCAAGACTCCAAGTCATCCTTCCGCCCTTGTTCAATCTGTTTATGACATGCTCGTGAGGCGAATCGCACAGTGCCCAGGAAGCTCACTTTAGCTCTAGGTAACCTGAAAGAAAATGTGCTCGAATGACAAGTTGCTCAGACTTCTGAAGCCATTAGCTATGGACAGTGTTTTTTGAACCAACTTGAGTTCTTTCGTTTCTCCAATAGTATATTTTCGAGCGATACCAAAATCCAACATGTATATGGTACTCTGATGTTCCCCAAGGCCCGCTGCATAGTTTTGAGGTTTTATATCCCTGAAATCAGTGTCAATGGAGATGATTTGCTGGTCAGATTGGGCTGCACAAGTGAAGTATCTGTGAATAGGCTGCCAAATTTCGGGCATTTCAGGCGCACACTGATACTGGCCAATTAGGATCGTTCACAGTCTTTCTAGTATACTAATTCTCCTAAAAAATTGGAGTAATAAGTATGACAATTACTCAACGATGGGCGTGTCCAGAACTCCTTCTAGCCATAGCGCGCATGAACAAGGCCGCAGGGGCATCTCCTGACCCTTTTCGGTCCTATGTGTAAGTCAGCCCCACGCCGATAGAAGGAGCAGGAAAGTTGTATATGGTCCAATTTAGTCCCACCTAGCTGGCAGTTATGAAGAAATATTAACATTGATTATGGAATGAAGGGTAAATCAGAGAACTAAGACTTTCCTATGTAAATAACCTATGCCATGGAGATCTCGTACAGCGATCAATGTCTGTATACTGCATTGTACAACAGTTGATCTGCTATAATTGTGTCCGAGTATATCTCTTCGAATATCTTCCAAAGACTTCCATACAAGGCCCATGACAAGGAACTGTAAAAGCAGTTTTTCGTCACAGGAAACCTACAAGGACGATAGGGCGGATTACTTTGAACTTGGCCGTCTTCCCTCTGTCAACGAAAGCAACAAAGTGTTGTTTGTTGTTGGGATCGGGTTGTTCATGGCATTTCATCAGAACCAACACTTCGATTTTCAATCGCAACATTCTGCGATCACCAATAACCATTTCAGTTTTCATGGCGGATTCCTAAATGGCAAATGATTTTTTGGAAAGGTGCTCTCTTCCTCCTTCGCATCGGGGAAGCACTACATTTCAACTTTGTAAAGCTTGTATACTTCCCAAGCTGCGACTGTTCAACTAATGCAGCTATCTGTCCTCATCTTGTGTGTTCTCAATCGAAGCACTACCTCATTTAAACTAGGTAATGTAACATAAACAGGTCTAAGCAGCACACTCAGCTTTTGCAGTGCGGCCATGTTCCGTCACGTTGCTGGGACAGCACTTTATTGTGCTTCATTGAGGGAATGAGGATGGGCGTATTCGCAGGCATACGATATCGACTACAACATCCGAAAAACCAAGGTAGGAGGTCTACCGTAGAAGCAATCCCCTCATAACGTACGTCTTAGAGTGACTAGGCTGCTATCTATCTAGCTGCGTGGGTCTTGACACGGTCATATACGTGTTGACCCATTTCCTGCACTGCCATTTGTTGGCATTTCCTGACTCACATCGGAACTTTATCGGCCGATAGGTGTGCCCTCTTTGAAAGTGATCAGGGAAACTGACCGTTTTGTCGGGATCGTTGTGTTTCACTACCTTGTAGACGTCTCCAAATCCACCAGAACCAAGCAGTTTAACAACCCGCCATCTGAAAAAAACTTATAGGAGATCGAACTTACAGATTCAGGAAGAGGTTAAGACAGCGTGTCGGTTTTCAGAGTTGAATGCTTTCGCCGAGCTAGTGTATGGAAGCTAAGGCAGCGTCCAGAGAGTCACTTGGAAAAGAAAAGCAGATCATAGCATGAGACGAGCAGGGTGGGGTTGAACTTGAGTGTATCTCAAGGGGCTTCTGCAAACTGAGGGAGAGTAGGGAGATTAGCTATTCATTTCAACAATTCAAATCGCGCTTCACGGTTGTATCTCAAGCACAGCCGAGCAGGAAGTTTAGGCCTTCGAAAATGAGATCGCACATTCCGGGGGACCCTAGCCACTCATGAGGTGTTCTTAGAGTGGTTATCAGTCAAGGGTAACCCTTTAGAGAAGTACAACTCCATGAGGCGGTCGGAAGCCGATTTGTAGTCCCGTCAGGGCGTTGCAGGGAGGTTGTGTACTCACAAACCCGTCATAGATTTTGTAAAAGGAACGGAGTCCAAAGCCAGTGCGCATTTGCAGTAGAGAGCTCAGACAACCAAACATTCGTTATTTCCACCGCGACCCAGTTGTGAAGCTGCATAATTCCACCGAGACGATATCATGGCAGACGAATTGTTAGAAGCACAGTCACACCATACGTTCGCATCTTTAGACCTCCTTCAGAGGCAGTGTGTGAGCTTTCAATATGCAGTCCACTTACGTGTGTAGTTCGCTTTGAACTGTATCGCCTTCACCCATAATTTCACGTTTCTCCGGCACTTTCTTCTTGACCCTCTTTTTGGCGCTCGCAGGAGCCCCTGGCTTCTTCTTTACCTGCAAATTAGGCAGCTTAGAGCCATTCTCGTCTTTCTTCCAAACAAAACTAGAAACATCACCGTCGGTCCGGCTGTTTTTTTCTGCTGTTCTGTCTGGAACTTATGACTTAGGTGTGATTTTCACGGAAACCTCAAAGTAGACCTTACCAACTGGGTCCGTGGCGTTGTCGCTACTGGTAACGGCTGTTTTCCTCCAGTTCCTTGTTGATTCGGGGGTGGTGCACTTCCGGGAGGTGGAGGGGGAGACGGTGAAGCTCCTCCTGGTGGAGGAGGTGCTGATCCTCCTCCGTCTCCACCTAGCGCTCCTGCGAACTCGTAAGCGTCACCCATCGTAAAAAATGGACCACACCACAGTCAAACGGGTATATATAGCCCAGATGTTGTTGAAAACAATTTTGGGATGAAAACATATGGTTCAACACAGCTTGCCTCGTTTTGTTTACCGGTCGTTTTATGAGTTAAACTGTTGATTTGTACGCTTAACTGACGATGAAAACTGTTAGCATGCACCTTCCACTAACAAGGGAATGCTTTTGGGATGATGCTTCAAACGCGAAATCTCGTTGTCGCAGGAAATCATGGCGACAGGGATTTTGCGACACCTACTGTAAACACTTCCTGGAGATTCTCACTTCGACATTCCATGGGTGGAGCAAACACGATACGCCATTCGAGCTCTCGATCCCACGCTTTTGGGTTCGAGTGTTTTGCCATTGTTTTGCTTCCTATACTGTTACTCACAAATGTGCTCGAACCTAAACAGTTATATATTCTTTCCGCCTTTACACGAAACCAGAGAATCAGGGGTGGCGCGATTGTGTACCATGATGCACCTTCCTGACACTTGACCACTGAAAATGTGAAGCCCATATTAAGAACCCAGAATAAACAAGGGATTTCGGCTCTTGTAACGGCCTTGTGTTGGAATTAGGTGCGGAAGAATTCAAAAAATGATACTTCATTCTATTGTATAACCTTATTCCAACTCCATCTGACCGTGTGCGTCACAATCAGCCAGATTACTTAGTAATCTGGTTCCCGTCTTGAACTTTCGTTTTCTTCCCAGACAACGGTAAGGGCGTGAAACTGAACCTTGGAATTAGTTCTTACAATTAGTTGTGGTATAACAATTTTCGACCCCTGATGGTTTGCGTTTCACCTTCAGAAGGCGAGCAGGCAAAACTCAGATATACTCGTAGGAAAGCTACAACTATCCATCTCAAAACCACCTTGAATCTATTACGAACTGGTAGCTTTTGCAACCCGTGTGAGTATTAATTATTCTTTTTATTATACTTAATTATTTTATTAATTATTCATGCAATCGAATTATTTGTAATGTACATCTAGATCTTAAAGTTTATATACGCAAAGGTACAAAGCGTCAATTATGAAGGTGAATGTAAGGAGACAGTTGTCAATCGCTCGAGCAGTACCCTCTAGAAATATTGATTCCAGTCAGCGAATATCAAAAAAAAGAATGTGGAAACCGAGAGGTACAACCAGCTAAAGTTAAATATTGAATTCCATGTGCATCATAGGTGAAGATCCTCACGCGACCTAGCTTCTGACTACGTTATTCAATGGTTTCTCGTTGACGGTAACTTGGAAGATATCCGGACGGCTATAGTGTCCTACGGAATCCAAATCCATTTTGCCTCGTGCAATTTCAGCAAGGTCTATGTTGACATAGCTGAAATTCTCAAAATAGCTGTTTTATAGATCGGACAATAATCTGAGCTAAACTGACTGTATGGTCTCCTTTGTGTAGTTGGGCTCCACGAGTACATTGCCTTGAGGATCAATGGCACAGGAACCGCCACGTAGAAGAACCTTGAATACAAAAATATTTACTACACTGACACGTGAAAGCGTCATTGTTCTCAAAGAAAACTGACCTTATCGTTCCCATGTTTCAGCCGAATTGAATGGCCATCTGGGAAGTCCGATGTAGTCAGAAATTGGATTGCTGAGAAGACAAAACATCTGAAAATCCTAGTTTTATCAAAGTTCGATATTTGGCAGAAGGGTTGCAGAAGTGCTGTACATTACCAACTAATCACAAATATCGTAGCAGGTATGGGAATTCATGTCCGTGACGCCCTGCCAGCACACAACTCGTACTATTGCAGAAGTCCAACGTATTTATCAAATTTGTTGGTCACAGTGGAATCCATGGGATGATCCCCACCATGGCTGCTTGATGCCCCGAGACCACTATCAGAGTTTTGCCGTGTGCGTGGCGCGTCCGTGGGGATTTGAACGTGACTCGGCATTGGTCTTTTAGGTAGTTTTTTTATGGACTTGTAATTCTATAAATAATTAAGATGTATAGTCCTCTCTTGGTTCCCTTGCGTTGTCCTCTCTATCCTTATGTGTCCACCGATCAATAGAGGCGAGATTTCAGCTCCCGCGCTTTGGCTTGCAGTACACACCACACTAGCCGATGCTGCAGAGGTGCAGTATAAATGCAGCTTAAGACAGCGTAAAATGCAAATTAGTGAGGAGTATTCTGATGCGCGCTTCCTTTATACAATAGAAGAATGCAGAACGGAAGAATAGCCAAATTCACATCATACAATCTCCTATCCCTATCTTACCTTCCCTCGAGTGCTATCATTCTCACGGTTGGAAGCCATCGTTCAAGATCGTCCGCTGCGGGTGCCATGTACAGCTGAATACCTGAACAGTCACTGTCTACTGCAAACATAGTTGACTGGTGTCTGTCCAATACACATCCTACACAGGACGTCGTTCACGCCTAACAAGGCAACCATTTCCCGACATTTTTCCCTGATTAGAACATAAGGAGAACATAGTGCACTGGTTTGTAAATCTATAAGACAGAGCAATTGAGATGAATACCAGGGTTTATTCTCATGCCACTTCTAGAAGTACATAGTGCACTGGTTTGTACATCTATAAGGCAGAGCAATTTTGCATAGAGGTCTAATGCGGGGCGCATCCCAGACAACGGTGGATCAACAACTAGTGGTTTTTTAAACCATTCTCAGTAAGTGAAAAGGCACACAGAAGTCTTCATCAGTGACTTATTAAGCACCTTAATTGGGTTTCTCGTTAAGTCACTCGTCCAAGTAGTCCTCCCATTAACTTTTGTCATCACTTTTCGTCGAACCTCTGATTTTACTGCCTTCTTGGGGAATCATACTTCTCAAGCAAAGCCGATTTTCACGTTTTCTTCTCAAACTTCTTTGCTATCACTTCCTTGTTCGTTTAATACTAAATAGCCCAACGAAATTGTGTCTCCAAGGCAGATTACCTTTGCTGTATAGGAACACACGATACAGCGGCATGTAGTTCTCCCAACAAATAGCTCCTCCAATCTTTCCCATTGGTGTGTCGAAGACCTAAAAATTTTCATCAAAAAGAAATTCGGCTACTGATGACCTGACTAAAACTGTATAGTTATTGTTCATATTGTAAGTCAGGCCATTGGAGAATGAACCAACCGGCATAGTTGAACCGTCTCCACGTCCCCAAAGACATCGTTCTAATTCGGTGGGCACCAGCTTTCGATGTTTTCCCATATAACCATCAGGCCCGTAATAAAAAATCTGAAGAAGTTGGAAGAGTTCTTAAACCGCTGTACTCAATGCTAGTTAAAAACTCTGTTTTTCAAGATAAAAAGTAAAAAATCCTTCAAAAACGGAATCGTGAGAAACCTTATTAATCACTAGAGCACTACCACTATTCCTACAAAAAGTCTTCACTAATTTTTATTGATAGGCAGAGAATTCCTATTATAAAGACAGCAGTCAAAAAGTGTGGTGAGTTGGGCGTTGTCCGTGGAGGCGAATGCACTCTATGGACTCTGGACTTCTGATAATATTGCATCTATCAATCCTTAGACTTTATAACTGAAGCAAAAATTACCGCGCAGTATAAGGTGTTGACATCACGCTCTATTACACCAACGACCATTATAATTTTATGGGTAATAGCCAACTTGGCCATGCGTTGCGACTCTGGACCATGTTCCTCGATAGCCGAGTTGTAATATCTGAACTATTTATTGAATCATTCAAAAAGTCTTTTTATTTCACTTCTGTGCTCCAATTATCCTTCTCTTTGATAACTTTTATGAACCACATTTTGCATTGCATTAGGGTATTCTGCTAGGCAGTTTACGCGATAGCGTTCTGAGTACCGAAAGGAACTGGGTCTTTCAACGGTTCCTTAGAGCCTTCTATCAAGTCGATCATTGTCTCCTCTTTTTCGATTCCTTCTTATTAGTTAGACTTGACCAGTCCTCCAGTCCATCGGAACTTCTGGTACTAGTATCTAGGCTGGAAGCCACTTTTGAACGGTTTTTCTCAAGTTAGGAGAGAAGGTCCAAGGGTTATGTTATGGTCAACTGACTACTGGAAATTTCCAGAAAATTCCAGACAATACCCTAGAACTTTGGTAAATTTTCGGCATATTCTTCCCAAATACCTCTGTGAACAAGCGGAATACCATGTAAATTCTATAACTAAGTTCTATAAGGAATGTACAGTACTTCCTGAACTCTTCAGAACCTTCCTGTGTGTGCTGACCGACAACAATACCAAAATCCATTCCTTTTGGGTAACCACCAACAAACCCTTCTGAAAGCGCACATTTCAGTTGTGACATATTAAAAACGGACTATAAACAGCTAATACTCCGACCTGGAAAGAGTACAAGCTTGGCCCCCTTATGAACAGCCTCCATAGTTAACCGTTCTAATTTATCTAATGTTGCTGGCGTATCGTAGATAACGGTTCCCGCTTGAACAATCGCAATCGACATCTGGAAAAGAAAGTTGTTCGATCAAAAGGATTATAGAGTTCTGTATGATAAAAATAAGTAGAACTGCAAAAATGAAGCTGATCAGAGTGAAGTTGCTCATAGGGCAGAGCATTGCAGGTAGGTAGAAAAAAAGCGCAGTGGGGGTAAATGATTATGTCAAAAAAGAAAAGGCCAGTCCTTTACGACCCTCACAGCAATTGACATTGAAGAGCAGGCGAAAATGCTATGAAAAATACTGGATGGTCCGCTCGGGGCCTTGGAAAGGTTCAAGAAGAAAGTCTGTGAACCTTGATCAATACAGTGCTTTTATCCTCCCACACTATTCTTATCCCGATTAACCGAATCTTGGGGATAGAAGGCCTGCTTGAGCTAAGCGTATATCGGGCCGGAATTGAACACGTAATCATGCTCGTGCGATAGTGCGATACCGCCTCAGCCTGGTTGGATATACAGCATAGCGGTTTAGGGCTAAGTGCCTGAGACTCTACGGTCATCTACAGAGATATAGCTTTCAAACGCTGTGCTTATGCTTGACTTTCGAATCAAGGTACCGACTGACTCCTATAGTTATGAAGATAGGGAGTAATGGAATTACATTTTATTAGCCCAAAGCAATTGACTAAGGGGAGAGCACCGAATGGGAATCAACAGAGTAACCAGACAAATTGCTCAATTTAGTAACGAAACACAAAAGAAGGTTGGAAGATCATCGATAGGCGAACAATTCGTCGCCTCACATCACGAGGAACCTGTGATCAGGGGTTATATACGATACAACTGTGGGGCAACCTATGCAGAAGTCAGCGAAAAAGTTCCTCTCTATCAGAAAACTCCATATCAGCTGATTGTCGCCGAAAAAACTCTGCTAGGTTAGGCAGGTATCTTCACGAAAGTTGTTTGTCGGGCCATGAGTGTGGTATCGGTGCAACCGTGCAATATCGCCTCCATAAAAACCAGCGTAATCAAAGTTAGAAGCTGTATAGGTTTCTCTGGAAGAGTGTTCAAATTGGAGGGGTCACACATAGCTTTGCTTGATAGGCACATCAAGTGCAAAAATTACCACTTTTTGTAGTACCGTTAACTTGCCGTCGAGATCTGTTTGTAATGTTCAAATAATAACGAATTTTAACTTATCAAGCAGAGAAGCGATTAATTTTGCTGTTATATTAATAACTTTGTCTGACTCAGAAAACTGTCACTTTATGTCTACTTTTTTTTNTTTTTTTTGTTATAAATAATTGATTTTCCGTTTTGTACGTAACACTAACCCCTTGACCTCTGCGATGCTGGTTTTGGTTTCGGCAGGTTGGCGGACCTACTACGACGGTATCCGGAGTTCTACATACATATGTCGTCTTGTTCGAGCTTGCGGTGTTGGCGGCCATTGCCCTTTCGAGCCGGATTCCAATCCCTCTTCACGCAGATCTCTCTGTTGTTCCCCATTAGTTTAAAATTACTGCTTATCGGATACTTGTTTGTATTTCTTTTTGCCTCTCTGCTATTTTCTTTGATTTCCGATAATAAATCATAATCATAACCATAATTTTGTCGCTGGTTGCCAATAATAACATAATGGCTTTGCCCGGCTTTTCCCGCTTTTCTCATGCTCTTACACTTCTGCATACCTACTCATTCTAGGTAAACTTTTGCTGTGGTTGGCTTTTGGACAGGGCGTAGGACGGAATAAAAAATCTTGCAGCAATCCAGAATAGTCAGATATATAGAAGCTCATAGCTTTGACGGCAAAGTCACCCGGGTATTGATTCTTGTTTGTTTCTCTTCTCTTTGTTGATCTCAAATCGAAAATTCGCCCTCAGATATTTAATCGATCTTCCTTAGATCAGTTTTCTTCACCATATCTATGATAGCGTTTGAATCTGCATTAAATGGCAGTATAGGCATATCCTACGTAAATTAGTTCAGACCGTCCTGGACAGTGCTCATCTTTGCTTATCCTGTCCCTGATGTCATTAATCTTTGACTTACTTACATCGTTTTTTCGCTGTCTACAAAGTTTTAAGGGGAAAGTGTTTTTCGCTTTCGATAGACTTATCAGCCTCAGTTTCGCTCCCATCTGCTCATCTTCGGCTCTCAGTGTACGATTACCTCTATTTCTTTCTCTAGTTTCTCTCACCGTAGAAGGCGACCTAGTGGCTGTTGCAGGTGATGTGAACTCGATTTCAACTGAAATTTGAATGAATTTAGTCACCCATTACCTTCGATTACTGCATAATTTCTGCTTGCTTCTATTAATTCGAACACTGAATAAACAGTTGAAATATCTTGCAAATGGGAGTTCGTATCTAGCGATTAACTTCATTTACCGTGCATTACATCTGCTTTGTTTGTATCATTTACAGAATAACCTGTTTATTCGGTTGATTTATGCTATTTCGATAAAATTATAGTAGAAGTCAATACTAAGCACTTAAAAAATCATTAATCTAGTATGCGTATGCGAAGCAAAGCACGCACAAAAATATGGAGGAATGATGATCACTTAAATTCTGCCGCAAAGGATCTCCTGCTGCCTCGATAAGAAACGAATACTGTCGAGTTATTTTGCACCTTCTTATATCGGAAACGGTTGACAATCTCCCGGCGGAGCTCTGAAGAGAGCAGCAGCAAAAAGAACGGTGATATACTGACCATGACGTCGTTAGTCCAGTAGTACTGAAAAACTTTGTGGAATCTCAACAAGATCTTTATTATCACCAGTCGGCCTCAAAAGATGTTTATTAGGGTCGTAGATGAAGCTGAGGAAATGAGACGTGGTTGCTTCATCTTATTGAAGTCAACGCGATTTTGTCTAGATATTAGGGTGTGGTGCAGTTGAATCGAAATGGTCGCTTTGCGGCGAGTGCGACGTCGCGCACGAAGGAAATAGCAGAATGAAGCAGAAGCAGCGCAGCGGGTAAGGAAAACAGGAACAAAAGAAATCATGACAAAAATAATAATCGCATATCGATCGAGCTGTATGAGTAGCGCTATAATTGCAATAACGTAGTAGCTAGTCCGCGACTGCCGCCTGCGGCGAATCGACTACACAAAACCGATTCAACTGCCCGTTCCCCGGTCATTACAGTGTTTCTCAGCGCTCTTTTGTAGTATAGCTTTGATGAGTATTGTTATTATGATTTTCTTCTGAATATTTTTCTGACAAAACTCTCGACTGCTTGAGAGCTATGAATCCTTTTTCGGAATGATGGCAAAAATTCGTGAAAACCATCGGTTGGATAATGTATGAAAAAAAAGACATTCCGATCCTCTTAGCCCGGGTATCAATTCAGTGCAGCTCCAAAAGGTTTCGACACGAAGTGTGAAGGAAATCCTGAATTGTGCGTGAGTTTGGCATAACTCAATTCCGATCAATGATGGGCTGAGAACCTGTGAGGTAATTTATAATTATGTTGTGATCCGTCTGTCAACGAGGTTGTTAGGTGGAGGAAGAAAAAAAAGTGGACAGGGAGGTTTTGCCGTTCACGCCACAATGTGAGCTACTAAGGTAAACACCAAGACGCGCAGGTCTACTATAGCTGTTGTACCGCACAGAAAGTCTCAGTTACTAACCGTAATTGACTCGGGGTGGCGCTGTTCCGCTCTTGCAATGCTGGAATGGGTAAGTTTATTTCCCTCGTTGTTGTTTCTCCGTTTGTTCTCCCTAACGTATCATAAGCAACGCTAGTGAGAGGAGGAGTTTGACGGTTTAGAGGACATCTCTCAAAGCTTTAGCCACGTTTGGGCCTTTAAAAAGTCGCGTCAAGACGTCAGGCCACTAATAAAGTTTCCACATAACAACCTCGTCGGCAGAAGAATCAAAAAATCCAATCGTAAATGGTATACAAATGCCTAGGTTCTACGACGTGAGAAACTGGAATTCCTGTTAGCTGAATTCTGCTCAGCCCACAAATATGCTGAGAAAGTTCCGTTTAATTTTATTCAACTCTACAAGTTCAACACTTTAGGGAAACCAACTTGCGATGACAACCATAATCTTAAGGCCTTCATATCGGCGAATACTGAGATCGCCAGTGCGGCTTGAAGTATACACATCAACAGCGTGCAACAGAATACCAACATTGCGTATATTAGTAGGCCCTGAATTGAATCAGCTATTACAAACAATGTATTTCTGTATTTTTTGCCATATTTGAGCAATTCAACTAATTAGAATAATCCAAACTTGCAAACACTTCACCTTATCGTTGTGGCGATGCCTCATCGATGTGATATTTTTTGGCCTTCGCTTCCATTCA
>UZAF01018692.1:10651-30436 GCA_900617895.1 Haemonchus placei | reverse complement strand
CGTGCTATTCCGATTCCAGCAGAAAATGTACGGATACTCGAATCTCCAACGGACTTTTACCAATTTCTTCTGGTAAGTTATTCCTTTGATTTTTTTCTCGAAATCTGAGTTGCTAGAGTGTCTAGAAAGATTTGCTTGTCATGAAAATTTGGAACATTTCAATCGATTTCGTTGGTACGTAAAGTATTCATGGAGCATTTGTGTGGGAAAAATTCACTTGTATACACCGAATTTGGTGTTAACCATTGTGTGATTAGCTTAAATCTCAGCCTAATGCTCCATTTTTCTCCTTTCGAAGTCCTGCTTCGTCGGGTGACATGCTGCATGCCAAAGGAAGCGAAGAAGGAGCAGGAGTTCCTCCTGGTTGTTTTGCATAGAGACATGAATATTAGTGAAATACATTTAAGGGTGGCTTCGGCTTCGCTTTGTGGCTGCATTCTTGCCCTACGAAGGCAACCATCCAGGGTCAGCGTCGACCTTCGGTCGATATCCTGAAGGTCGATGACTATTGCTGTATTAAATATTATTTAAGCATTAAAGAACGCGTCTGGCAAATTGTATGGAGTTCTGTTTTTCGTGTGAACGTACACCTGAATATAGCAAAGATGTCCCATGATATATTGGAAGAGCTCGGCTCCACATTACCTCATCCCTAATAGGCTAAAAAGTGGTTTGCAGGAGATTATCAGTTTTGTGAGTGGGGAATAGGTAAGCCTTAGACAGAGGACGGGAAAAGGTTCTGTTTGTACTTTGACCCATGTTCTCATTTGAACATTGAATAATTTAAACAGAAGGGGAAAGGATACTTTTTCCTGCACCATGCACAACAAACAATGACTACTATATCGTAAAGACCTCCATAGCTACGCTTTTGTAAATGATCAAATGAGGTTGCTTCAGGAGCGATCGCGTTTGGCTAAAAGAAGAATAACGTTGAGCACTCTTTATCTTGGACATGGGTCTTTGGAGCAAGCCCTGGTGAGTTACCCGCTTTTGCGTATTTTTTCTCGATGAATTTAGTTGTGCGTATACTTCTACTACGTGACTTACTATAGCCTGCCTGTTGAGTTTTCTGTTGGTTTATTTGTATGACAGTACCCACGTATTAGCGTTTGCACCTGAGAATTCATTGAGCAAAATGGATTGCTAAAGAATAAAACCATTTATTTGATAACCTTCTGACTTATAGCACTGACAGAGGCCATACGAGAAGTAAGAGGGGATCACCGCCCGACCACCACTGTATGTAACATCCGATTAACGCATTCGCAGCTACCCAAAGATTTTCAACGTCGCTTCTTAAGGTTATCATTTGAGGACACGGAGTATATCCATGCAAGAGCAGCAACTGCCGCCTGATGATAAGCTCTTAGGTGGTTCTCCTTACTATACTTTTCCGGAGCAAAATTCATTGAGGGAGACCCTTCAATAAGTTATTACTATTCGTTTTGAGCTATTGCTTCTTTTTTATTGTTTCTACCTTTCGTTCAGGTTGATGCTATTAACACGAACCTGAACCAAAATAAAGAACTCCAAGTCTCAATCTTGTTGGATTGTTTGCGCGGAACACGTGATGAACGAAAAGGGAAAAGTAGCACAACGCTTCTGAAAGGAATAGCTGATAGGGCTTCGGTGAGTTTGATTTTATTGATCAGTTTTTTGTGACGACTTTTCTCATTTCAGAGGTTTTTTTTNTTTTTTTTGTGAGTAGGCAGTATTTCGTCCAAAACAAAGTCTATTCAAGGAAAGCCTTCCCCTGATTACTGTTTTATTTCATTTAGTGCCTGATAATATAAACGTACGCCTTCACCTTCACTTTATCATTTGAACATTTTCTTATCAATGTACTCATACGATAGGAAACTCTTCTTCAGGTATATCTCTTCCACACACCTAAGCTTGCTGGACTTGTGAAACGAATCCTGCCTGAAAGGACAAATGAAATCGTTGGTCTTCAACACATGAAGCTTTACATTTTCGACGACACTGTTCTCGTAAGTGGGTGAGCTAGTAATAGTTGAATGGTGTGGATCTTAGCTAATCATTCGAAATCAATACACGTCATACTTTATCATACAACCCGTGATGCTAGCTAGAATTTTGTGCTTGTTTACTTGAGAAAGTTTTCAGAGCTAATCTGTCCGACTCGTATTTCGTTGATCGACAGGACAGATATGTGGCATTTGAAGACAACAAGGAGCTGGCTGATTTCTTCCATAATATCGTCACTGCAGTGGGCGAATGCTCGTTTCTTCTCAATAGTGATGGTTCTCTGAAACTGCATCCCGCTTGTCCAGTGCACCCTTATGAAGGTAAGCTGACTGCCCCATACTTAAGTATGTACGAAAGATCAGTTTTGAATTGCCAATTTTTGCATTTCTGCAGGATCCTCTCACGATTTTCACGCAATTCTGAAATCTCGAGTAGATAAAGTAGTGGCTAAATTACAAAGTAAGGAGTCCTCATCAAACTCGTCCGGAGACACCGTCCTGTATCCACTGTTGCAGATGGGTCTGTTTGGATACCACGAAGAATATGAACTCTTGAAAAAACTTTTCTCGTCAGAGGTAATCTTTTTTCCCGATACAGTCCGCTTTTTTTGTCTAAGGGAGATTTACATCACTTCAGGACGCTAATATGCGCATAACTTTGGCGTCTGGCTATTTCAACTGTATAGATGATTATGAGCAACTAATATTTTCGCGGGGCAAATATCCCATGGACATAATTACTGCTGCTCCAAAGGTGAGCTTTTCGATTCATAAGTGTGTATCATTTTCTAATATTACATTTGAACTGCCTACTATTGTAACTTGTCTTAGAACGAAATAGCTTTTAGTTCCTAGGCTAACGGCTTCTTTGGTGCAGCAGGTCTGTCTGGCTACGTTCCATCGATGTATTCTTGGGTATCATCCAGTGTTTTACGACTGAAAGAAAGGTATAAGAGAGATACAGTCAATCTGTTCGAGTACTGCCGAGATGGTTGGACATTCCATGCCAAAGGCTTGTGGGTAGAAGAACCCATGCGCACGGCAACGCTCATTGGTTCATCTAACTTTGGTATGTTGTTGAATGTTAATTTTGCTCTATCTCTTGTTTAATTAGAGTTGTTAGGCCAACTACTGTTCATTCAGGGGACTGCAAGAATGGAATATGCTCATATTACTTTTGTTAGTTTTTCTTGGGCAATTCGTTGTTTTGTCAGTTTTTTATGTGAAAGGGAAAAGCTTCCGTGTCAATGATGACTCAATAATTAATTAGCAAAAATTGGCATTGCCCACCATTAAAGAAATTAACGATGCGATCTGATTCTTATATGTAGCATCATGAGGGTATCACCACGACCTTAAGACTTGCGACATGATTCAGCGCATGGCCCACTTATGGTACCGTCTTCTTGGAATCGTGAACATAACCATGAATGAACCTCTCTTGCTCGATCCATTATTCTCACTAGGTTGCATCCAGAAGCAATCGCATTGTGAAAAATTTGGTAGTCTCCTTGAGCAGCGCGAGTAAGAATTCACTACTGTTACCAATGGGATGGAATGGTTCTTGCTGAAAACGTGATTTTGATGCCTAACCTGAGTTGGATCTATCCGCTCCAAGACTCTTATTCACTCTATTCAAAAGACAAGTAATATGGAATTGCGACTTAAAATATTTCACGAAGGTTTACTTTTCTGTTAAGGATATCGATCGGTACATCGCGATCTCGAGGCTCAAGTTCTGCTTGTGACTTCAAATGAACATTTACGCAGCCAACTTAAAGACGTGAGTTAGAATCCATTTCAATTAGAAGTTGCTAGAATGAAGTTATTTTTAAGGAGCGTACGAGGCTTTTCGACTACGCTTCAACTTTAGATGGAACTGCCCTCAGGAGAGTTGATCATCATATTCCAGCTGTCGTTAGGATATTATCACGATTTGTCAGGAATTTCTTCTAACTCTCGGTTGTACACCAGTGGAAAAGCCATAGCTCCGAGCAGCTGCTAGTCCTCCTTAAGTTAGTCATGAATTTTTCGTAGTCGGTCTGAAATCGCGGGCCGTCTCCTTTTCTAATCAATGTTTGATATGATCTTTTGTTTGAACACTTACATATATTCGTTCACTCTCAGAACTATGTAAAAGTTGTTTCAAAGATTTTCCGGCTCGACTCAGCCGACGTCGTTCATTGTGTTGTCACTTACGTTTATTTGATTTCTCAGATATTTTGCAATAGCTAGGAAAATAGGGAATCAGTTGCATTTTTTCAATAATGAGACTTCTTTAGCTTCATTTTCAAGACTTTCTATTCCCAGCAGAATGAGGCATTGATTAGGCTTGTTAAGCTCGTTGGAGGAAGTAAAGCTTATATCCGTAGCTGTTCTTCATTGTCCTTTACGGTTTTACCACACTTTTCGAGAATATCTGTCGCAAAATACACTGAAAAATAATCGGTGAAAGTAGTGTTGAAAAGCACTGAAAGTCTTGACTACAGGTGATATGGTATTGCGGCCGATAGGAATTCTGATTGGAAAGGTACTACTTGACAACGCTGCTCGTAAAACTGCAACTGCTCAGGTAAGATTTAGGAGCTGTCGATATGACAGACTGAGAGAAATTTCAGATCTGGTAGGAATTAGAGGTTTTGGAGGTTACAGCTCGTCTGTTTGGTTCCGCTATTACGGAGATAAGCGAGATTGAGATCGCTTCTCTGATGAGTACATCTACATCAACAACAAGAAACACTTTCCAGGCGGCCACTGTTACTCATTTGTTTCACCACTTTTCGACGCAAACTCTTACGCAAACAGTGTAAGAGCTGTAATCACTTGAAATGCGAATGGGTGGAGTCCCCAGAGGCTTCAAACCTCAACATGAGTCAAATGAGCTATGTACTGCTGATATACTCGATCGATCGTTACGGCCGCCCATGTTGAAGCGGATGGCTTTTGGCCATGGAGACGTCACTACCCACGTACGCTTTCCAGAACTGCGTCCCATGATCTGTGTGGTGCACCAACTGACAGGGTGCAGGGATCGCTGTCATGATTTCCCTCATATAATTTCAGAACTGAAGCATGAGGATCTCCGGTTTGTCCNTACTACTTGGCTACTTCAATGTTTGAATGCTGTTACGCTGATTTTATACTGTAGTGTTATCCACAGCTTTTGTTGCTCCCAGAGAACGCTGTAGCAATTGCTCATTCAAGAGCAAACATATTAGATCCTGCCATCTCTTATTGATTAGGCAACACTTTTATGGTGGTCGTATCGGCATTCCACTACGGTGCTCTAAATCGTTCCATTCTCTGTTCTTTAGTAGTTCTGAGATTAGCGTTATTAATCGTCACAAGCTTCAAGCCCTGATCATACTCTTGACTTTTTACTTTCTTTGTGAAAATACTGTGTTACAGATTGTTCGCACGTCCGCTACATTGGCGACATATCAAAATGTTCGCACTAGGAAGCGTACTCCTCGGGCAACTGAAACGAACCCCTTCTTAAAAGAAGAGGTAAGCATGGGAGCAATTTTTTGACGGGTGAGGAGCGGATTTACTTTACATGTGCCTAAAAATAATTTGCGCTGATATCCTCGCAGAGAGGGTCGGAATGGGAAGGAGTGCAGTGCGACACTCCCAAAAAGGGACTGACTGCAGATTTTTTTTATTTGGAAAGTTACTGTTTGTTTTCTCTCTCTAATTTTACAGGTATTGAGCCGAATTGGTGGAAACTGTATTCGTAGAAACCATACACATGCGGAGCGGGAAGCAAAACTGCTCCAGGAATCGCTCGATAATGAAACATGGTTTGTTGGAAACTTTGTCTTCAGTGACTACCTAGAAAATTTATATTATCAGCACCTTTTTTGATAATATTGTATTATGCTAACATGAGCAGACTGCAGAACGTATGCTTTAATAAAGCAAGTTCAGGGTAGCAGTATTTCGGTATCCACGAGTACGATTTGCTGCGCTTCTTGCCAGAGCCAAGCTCGTCCAGACGATTGTCACAGTGTGCTATCTGCCTTATTCGTCGTATGAGTACCTTGTTGGAAATGTCGATGTGACATTTTTTTACTCAACGGCAACACTTGCTGTTTTAGCTCCTTTGCTGCTTGCATTGTTCAGCAGGTAATTTTTTGGAGGCTTTATAATGTCTCGGTAATTGGTGATAATTGAGTGCACGCATTCGATTAGTCCAAACTTCGTTTTCATGTTACCTGCGCTCAGATCTCCGCATGCTACAGTAACCGTATGCAGTGATCACGCTTTAGAAAAAAACCCCTAAAACATGCCTGATTATTGCCTGCGTCTACTGTAGCATGCGAAGCAAGAAACCCAGTATTAACTGTTTAATCGGAAGAAATTGTTTCCGATCACTGAATGTGTACTTTCCACCCAAGTAGACATAGGGACCTAAGCCGGGAAGGGAATGGAGCAGATTGATAAAGAAAAAGAGGCTCATGTGTTAGAGAAGTTTAGTCATCCAAGTTTCGATCGTTGATGACGTTGAACATGCATGATCTTTTGATGGAAGGAGACGAAATTTTTTCTCTGGAAAAGGTGCTCACAGTCAGGTATTATGTCAGGAATCCCTCACCACTTCAACGCTTGAAGTTTTTATTGTGTTTTTTGTTTGCTCTGGTAGTCTTACATGCTATATTTTAAAAACATTTTTTTCTAAAACCCATTAACTGAACCTGTCGCTTGAAGTTATATGAGTTATTCGTTTCATTGTGCAACACCAGGTGTACTGTTGCATAGTACAGTTAAGATGAGGTGTCAAAAATATTAAAATTAGCGGTTGTATGGCCAATCAAACAAGGCAATATTTTTTTCCAGATATTTGAATAGACTTATCGGGGTAATAGCGATGAATGAAAGCAACGATTATGTCAGAATTGGTTACTTGTCGTTCTGGGGATCCCGGAGGAATAAGTGAGTCAAACTTTGTTTTTTCTGCGAAGTAGATTCCTATTTCCGAATGTGAGAAAGATCAGACGTTGTGAAATGCTCAGATATGTCCCTACAGGCTGTCTCGCGTTCAGGTTTACCTTTTGGGCCAAGACTAATGTTTTTGCAAAAGCTCCTTAACTTTGTGCTCCTTTTGCTGTCGCAAACATCCGTTAAAACGACATCTCTGAAAATAAAAGGCATGATGTGTATAGTCTTAAAAGAAAAAGTCTTCTGGCGTTGATGAATCCTATCCGAGGGATGGGCCATGCATTCGACTTCCTTTCAGAATTCTGTAAAGGCATGGGGTATAGTGTTGTTAACTGCGAATAAAATACATATGGCAAGCATTAACAACAAGATATGGTTTTTTNCATTATAACAGATCAGGCTTTAGATACGTGGAGATTGCCGATGTGCTTCCACTGACCGAAGTAGCTGGTAACAAAAACGATGCGTTGGTCAAATTTTCTTGGTTCGGCGGGTGCGTTCAGCGATTTTTTTTTGTCCAAGTAAAATTTTCAAAAGGTACACTCACAGCATTTGTTCAGGAACGGCTTCCTCTACCTACCAATCAAAAACGTTGAAATTGTAGACGAAGAAAGAGCGAAAATATTATTCGGAGACCTGAGCCTATTTAATTCAAAAACGTGATCGGAGTGGGAAACAGCTATTGCAGTGCTATTTCAGTGTTAGCAGTAGGTCTTTTGTAGTATCCGTAGGGTGGTTTAAAACACGGTAGAGATAAGTTTCCACCGCACTCAATCTTTAAATTATTTGTCGATGCGATAGGCAAGAAGGTCCTGCGGTGGAAACTGCCTTGAATAACCCTTTGAACTAGATAGGAAGGAATGTCTAAAGCTTTGCCATGTTTCGCTCGTTGGAAAGTGCTCAAATACGAAATTCGAAGTCATTTGCCATTAAATCAGATAGAAGGTAAAATTTTGATCGGTCTTCTACTACATTCGGGATTCTAGATTCCTTATCGCACCCATTTGTTACGTTTTGTGCGGGGAATTACTTTCCTTAATTTCATATATTTTCAAAATGTTGTTACGATCCAAATTTTCTTAGAACTTGTTCATTGTTCTTAATGTTCCATTGTTCATTGTCTACTCTATTTCATCATAGTAGTACCTTTTAGAGATACTTTTGATTATCCGTCTTGTACATATAGTCGTCGTCTTATACTTGTCAGCATTTCTCGGCATTTCATTTCATACGATTCAACTAGTCCAGGTATCGATAGTATCGATGTTTTCTTCATTTTCGATAAAGCACTATTTTATTTGAGGTGTGTCACACTTTTGATAGGTCGTATCCGTCTGGAAGGATGGAAACGTCGTTGATTGCTGTTCGTCTCCTGAACTTCTACACCGGCGTAGTGAAAATTAAAAGGAAACTTTTGTTGTTCTCGAAGGATTTCTGTATGTCTGAACTGCCATAAGCTCTTTTAGGATATTTCTATAACAAAGAAATGATCAACTCAAATTTCCT
This sequence comes from Haemonchus placei, assembly GCA_900617895.1. Classification (NCBI taxonomy): domain Eukaryota; kingdom Metazoa; phylum Nematoda; class Chromadorea; order Rhabditida; family Trichostrongylidae; genus Haemonchus; species Haemonchus placei. The sequence goes on along the minus strand of UZAF01018692.1, from coordinate 22,001 downwards.
CAACTGATCGAAAAAAATTATATTAGAATCCCAGAAGAAGACAGGAACCAGACTGATTTAGTTTTGAAAAGTTGCTGATCTTGACTCACGGTCAGACACTTATCTTAAAGACCCATACTCGGGCCACCATCTCACCAATACTCTACGCTGATAAGTTTAGACTAAATGGGCGCATTCATATAGGTCCGTTTTTACGCAGATATATGCGTAAAACCGCAGATATGTTCGTTTTTACGCATGTATCCGCGTTTTGATGGATCTATTTGAGTTAAAGCATCCCAGTCTGCGTAAAAACGGTCTAGTCGGCGTCAAAACGCACCTACTATGAATGGCTGAACTCGACTTCGATGAACTGAACTTTTGCTTTCCGACCCTTCAATTACACCATTACTATCGCGTAGAAAGGGGTATAAAGAGTGGGAAGGAAGTGACGTGAAATAAATAAAAACAGTAGTTATGAAGTTGAGGAATTTAGAAGAAGTATCTTTTTGGTCCGCTAGCCTTCCATCATATCAACCAAATCCATAATTTCAATATCAGGAAGTTTTGGATCTTTATGTAAGATCCCCAGCACCGCTACTCTCTTCAGATTGATTTTTTCCGTGTTTTTGAGAGCATAGGCAATCTTCTTATGAATCGTCTCAGCCATACTAATTTCCGTTGGCACGCTATCACGCACTCCCAGTGGTTACCAGGAACTAATATTCATTTCCTTACCTTTCTATGTATTGGTCTGATTGCTCATGATTTCAAGACATTTAATTGCTTGAGACCTAATGTTCAGATGTCTTGAAAAGCCTTGCCCGGTTGGCATAGATCTTCATAGCAGTTGAGAAAGTGTCAGAGTGAAGGTACAGTTAACGGTAGTTTTGGGTGGCTATTTTTAGATCAAAAATGGAAGTGATAGCTTAGAATAGCGCAGAAGTGGCGAAAGAAACGCGAAAATTGGCGTAACTAGGGGAATATAAGACTCAAAAAGTAGCAAAACTAAGGGTTAGACGTGACTTTGACGGCAAAAGTTGGGGTATTTAGACGATCTATGGTCCGTGCTCCATTGCTTACAGCTGGCTACAGTAAGCTGCCGGCGTGGAGCATGTGGGTCCCGGTGCGGTCCTGGTGCAACCGTACAGCCTCAACGATACCATGCGAACTCGTGCCTTTCGGTGTGCACTGGGCTAAGTCGGTATTGGAGTTCTTTTTACACTTACATAGTCTTTGCCATCCAGCTTCCTCTGTATTGATGTACAGACTCTGTTCTATACCAATTTTAAATGATCTCACCAAGCTTCCATTTACGATTCACATAAAATTACTTTTGGAATCGAATAGGTACGTAGACTAGGAAATCCGTCTTGGAATGCTTAAGAATGGTTCCTAGAAGAGTCCACTGAACGTGATGGCTTAAGTTTTTCTGTGCTTTTTGCTTCAGCTGAGATGAAGATAGGGCAGAAGAGCCGGGACGGGCCAATATCATATGCCCGTGATCCAGTCATCGAATTTCTGTCAATACCCACTAGTTCAACTGAATTTCCTAATCAAGGAGTGGGAAAATGATAGCAAACCCACCCGAGAGGTTGAAAAGCTAGCTGGTCCTTTGGCTGTCTGGCCGCAGCTCCTCAGACCAACCACCATTCTCTGCTACACGGACCAAAAAGAACATTTTATGGAATTTACGGATATGGTATTGGTTGTTCTAGCCTTAATTCCTACATACGACACTATGTGCAAACGGATGTTATTATTTTCTGTGCTGTGTCCAACGCTAAGTAACTACCGGATGGCGTTCCGATCATATTTCCGCCATTTCGCATTTGCTCTGCCTCTCCTTGCTTGACACACCCACGTGCTCTTCTTCAGTTAATAACTCATCAGTCTATGAATTTTCAACAAGTATTTGGAACGTAAAGAACCTCAGACCTTTCGTGCCACAGTACATGAATCCTCTAAGTTCCCCGACAAGAATTGCAGCGATATTCGCAGATATGTGCTCTTATGCCACTTTTCATTTCTCTTCGAGTGGAAGAGGTGCATAGGTGAGGCTGGCCTCCAAAATCGGCCAAAAATCCCCTCTGCGCCGTTTTTATTTCAGAATCATGAAACGAGCATTTGACTTTTTGGCTTTCTGAGACTTTTCATGACTTTCCGGATGAAGCTTAAATCCATTCCAGCGCTTCTGTTTCCACAAATCAGAAGTATCGAAGGGCAGCCTACAGCCTCGAATTCTACTTTATGCATTCTGTATCCGGGTTATTCAGAATCATGTGAAGTCCGGCGGTAGAAACGATATGGCAGTCAATTTTAGCCTAACCAGTAAAACTCCAGCTGTCCGCTGTCACTGTAAATATACCGATGGTCTGTATTTTAGACCTAAAGTTTCGCCTAAAAGCACATTTATGAAGCAGTCCTGGTCCCAGCATACAAGGCACTCAGCACTTCTGAGTAGGCTCTGAATTGCCATCAGAGTCACCGAAGGTAAGAGGATTCTAGGAATAGGACCTAGCAGCGTTTGATGGATTAATTCCAAATCCTTTACTGTAGGCTTGCAGTTTAACTCCAGGATCAGAAGTTTTCAAAGGAGGAGTTAAAAGATCACACACCCAGGCGAACGAGCAATAAGTTACAGTCCAAGTATGGCAAGTTCAGTGAGAGCTAGTCTTCCCTTTGATGACTTGGGTAATGAGTAATGGACATTTGGGTAGAACAAATTGAACCCGAAAGACCAAGTACGTGAACGCTCTCTATTCGCTGTGCCAGAGGCCTAATTCGACTTCAATCTTCAATTTCTGTAGCTTCTCCAGATTATGTTACCACACTGTCGGGATCTCATTACGGTATCCAAGTATGATATGTCAGTAAACTGAAAGCTGCCAATCAGAATTTTTGTGGAAAGAATCGATTTATTGGCTGGCCTTCTATTTATAATGAAAATTTTTTCTACTCTATTCTTATACCTTCCATTCCAAACGAGTGTTCCTCAGAATACAATATTCTTTCACCTCTTCTCATCACTCGCAGGAGTTTGACAAGCTTATGACTTGCTGAAATTCAAGTATTGTGAACCACTATGGTAGTTGAATAGAATGAAGCGAAAGGTACGGATCAGAGCAAAAATAAGCTTCAAAATTTCGAATTCTACTTTTAGACTGTACGGTATACGATAAAAACGAATGCGTGTTTTCCTAGTGTTCACGTCGACCTGGCACGCCAGCCTCCGGGCTTGGGTGAATGTGGCAAAAAAATATGTGCCTTCTCCACCGAATCCCTGAGTTTTTCTCTCCTCTACTGTATTGATTCAAACACATTTTGCCGGTGGAAGAATGTGGCTTCTTAACATTTTCGGGAATGAAAAGGAAAGTTTTCCTAACCTTCTTTAACCTATTCCGCTTAGTGCGTTACTCCATTTTGATTTTCCTTATCTCTAAAGCAAGTTCTTTCTTAGGAACCATACAGTTTGCTGAAACTTTTACAGCATTGTGCCATAGTATATGGATGGATTCAGTGGTCCTCTCCCCTTCGTAATTCCTTTAGACCTCTCATTGCTTTATATATTTTTGAAGCTGGCACCTCAGTTCGGGAAATCTCGCGCACTAGCACTAATCAACTGTGCTCAGACTTTGAGTTGACATTATGGCCTATGACTCGTCATACGAGTAACACAATCTTCTTTGGACCAGATCTTTTTGGGCACAATCACCATCTCGTAAAACCCTAAACTATGGGTTCTCTGACGAGCTTTAAAGGTAACGATGAGGTCTACTTTCGGTTTGAATTCAACTATGCCCGTGTAGGAACAGAATCTGATGTTTCGATTACATGAAAGAGAAAAACTCTCTCTTGCGGGTCTCATTGAGCTTGCTTTGTAGGGATGTTGCAAAATGAAGGAAGAGCTATGGATTGCGTGCTAGAGGTCTACTTCATGCTGAAATATTAAGCTTGATCGATGACGATGTCGCACACATCTTCCACAAACACACTCTGAGTAAGCTACCATTGAAAGACATATGCGTCGATTAGCAGTAATTTCCTGATGAGCAAAGATAAAGACCAAAGTCCTGAAAAATGACGAGAATTAGTGAGCAAATCAATTGAGGTGGATTGGGTGAACACCTGCAATTCCAGTAGTCACTCCCTATATTTTATATGTTATTTTCTTCAATTTCTTTTTCTCNGATGACGAAGTCGCACACATCTTCCACAAACACACTCTGAGTAAGCTACCATTGAAAGACATATGCGTCGATTAGCAGTAATTTCCTGATAAGCAAAGATAAAGACCAAAGTCCTGAAAAATTTCGAGAATTAGTGAGCAGATCAATTGAGGTGGATTGGGTGAAGCTCTGCAATTCTTGTAGTCACTCCCTATATTTTATATGTTATTTTCTTCAATTTCTTTTTCTCCTGGCCATGGATATGAGACCATCTCAGCAACATCGGATAGTGAACCTCTGGCAACGGGTATTTTTGTCTAACTTATGAGCCGAAGTCGAACTCGGGTCGGCATCCCTTTACGACTTCCCCTTGATATTTTATCCACCTAAGAGAGGGCCATGATCAGGACATGGAATGCCCCCGCATAAGAGCAAATAAAGGATTAAGGATACAATCCTAGGACGTTAACTAATCCCGTCTGAGAAGCGCCCCCGTATTCGACTCCCATTCAGAATCGTAGAGGCGTGGTGAACGCGTATGTGACCGTTACAATGACTTGCGGCGGGCAGCCGATGGACAAATCAGTGCTTTTATACTCCCAGACTGGTCCGATACCAACTAACCGACTCCGGTGGGATGTAAGGCTTGGTCGGCCCAGACGGATATCGACTTGATCGATTCTATACTCGGACATGCCTGTGTAATAGGGACTTTTTCCCACTACACCACCTGTGTCACTCTCAAGAATATTCCTCTGAACGGGACAGTCATTCTGAATGAAGGTCAAATACTCTTTCTCGCTGATTTTCAACTAACATCTATCATATAACCTCTATTTCCTTCAATACTGGATATATACTTTAGGAATCAGCCAAACTTCCCTCCACTGAGGTTCGGCTCCCCCATTCCTACCAATTTCAGCTTTCTCCTAATAAAAACAAAGCGTAAGGGTCTAAAAATATTTCCGTCTAGAAAATTAAGGGCTGGAGTCGTTCCACGTCGACAAGGATGTCGAAAACAAAAAGGACTACATCGTTACCTAAAATGATTTACTTCACGTCATTAATCTCAGTTTTATGTCGTAACTCTATAAGGGATACTGGATCTGGACCTAATAGACAAAAAGATTTTAAGAACGAGTAACAGGAGGGTCTCCTCGCTTTCAGAAGCTATTTCAACGGGTCAACAAATCGAATTTTGCTACCGATTTGAGGCGAACATTATATGTAGGGCTCGCGAGGGTTGCATGAAGGTCTCGTTATCTTCGCTCGGTACTCACAAGTTGAAGAGGTTTAGGGACCGGTGGCATCCATACCGAACTTATTTATCTAATAAAAAAATTGAAGAGGTGGACGGACTGAGACGAAACGACTTACTTATTAACGGTCGCCCTTAATCCATATTTATCACCATGAGTAATCCTATCTAGTAATCGAGCAAAACTTTCTCTTCATACGTGCGAGTGAGCTACTTCTCGCTACTTTTCTTAGCGCTAGTATTATGAAAGGAATGGCGTATTCACTACAGAGGGAACTTTGATAGTGAAATCATGAAGTGTGGAAAACCTCTACTCAAAAAATCGTGTTGTTTACCACTGTTTACCAACCTTTTACCCTTCGAAAAAGGTAAAAGGATAAAAGGTTCGCTTCCGAGTTTTTCTTTAGTACGTAATGTGCCGTAATGAGGGCTGGGGAGGGTTAGTATTGCTGAGCTCTACGAAACCATTATGTAGGCAGTCCTAAGCATTACACACATACTATAAAAGTAGGGATGTCCCTTATCTTACATTTTCTGATGGAGATTAGTAGGAAGACATGGTGGGTCAGAGGCTGCAACTGAATATTGAATAATTTAATCTGCGTTGAAATGATATTCTCTCAAAGGAATTCCGTATTCGTGCTATCATCTGAGAAGCAAAAGAGTCGATCAAGACTTATCGAATCCATTTCGAGCAGAAAGACTTCACATTTCCGCTTTGATGCAGACGAATCACTCCTGGTTTAGAAAAAGGTCAGACAGAATTTCTTGTGAGAAACATTTCCGGTGCCCATTAAAGGCAACTGAAACTCCATGTAGTCAATACGGATGCAAAACCGTTTTTCAAGCTTTTAACAAATGTTTTTGGGAGAGGCAGAGCAAACATGTGAGCCTTCATGTCACGCTCATGCGTGCATCGTCCCACACTGCTTGTCATCACCAGCGCTCACCGGGGTGCCATGTAACGGGGAAAGAATGATTCTTTGACTTTGTTCCTAGAATTATTTTGCAAATTTCGAATGCAAATTTGAGATCAACATCCGGAAACAGATCAGCTACATCCAGCTCATCTTGGGTGAGCACTGCGACCTGGTTTGCTTCTCTTACTTACAAGCTTATACAGTACTGAATTCTTCCACTGAAGTGCTTCCGTTGGCAGTATTATTGCGATATCTGTCACTTCCTTGTTCCATACCACTTTGAGTAAAAGTGGAGAGTCGGCATATCACTTTGAGTAAAAGTGGAGAGTCGGGGGTGGATCCGACGTGACCCAACTCCTCTTACAGATCTATGCTCCCAACCAATTTTTGCCTCAATTAGAACTACGTGCATAGAAATACCATTGAACGACTAAAAAGCTTTCGACTACGGGTATATTCATGGACGGGTACAAATAAGAAAAGGGAGTCATCAAGCAATCTCTACAAGGATCCGAAAACGTCCAGTTCACGATCCTTATCACTCGAAAACTTTAACTTCCGCGTCTCTCAAACCCAGTAAACGGAGATATGGCAAGCAGAGCTCTTTTCTACTGATTTTCTCACGTCTTGCGTTGTAGCGACAATTCCGCAAAGGCATTTAGCTTTCACGAAACGCACTGTTTTCTTCTTAACATGATGTGAAAGATCTTAAGAGGCTCTTTAGGTGAATGATATCCACAGTTACACAAGAGAAGTTCTCATCCCTTTCTCGTAGCGTCGTGGACACATTTTAATGAGCCTTGACTTCGCTAGCAACGAAGAAACCAACGTTGTGATTAATGACTTGCTTTTGTTCGGATCTCATGGTGTGATCCGTTTCCCCTTACTGGGATAGTTTCCCAAGAAAGGGAAGTGGACCACAGACCGGCGGACGTTTTTTCTTAACTTTCCCAAAAGGCTTTGAATACTAACGTATTTGGGTGGATCTAAAGGTTCTGCAATGTCTTTCACACGTGGAATCGCCAAAACGATCTTTCGAGCTCACAGCCAGTATGTCAACGGCCATAGAGTGCTGGAAATGATAGTCCTCCGGAGCCACTGATGTACGATCCCATGTATATCGAATTTACTTCTTTTTCTGTGCTGTTATGCAAAATATACGGGCAAAAGCAATTTATCCATTATCAGCCCTTGCTAACAGATGTTTCCCGATTAGTCTTGGACCTGATTCAAGAAGATCTGTGATGGTGTAGGTAACTGATTGTGAGAGCCAATGTACAAATGGTCCGTTAATCGTTTCCCGGATCTATTCTTGCCCTGACCTACTGGACCATCCTTCCGGGGTCGGTTAATCGATTCCAAACTCGACTGCCATTACAATTCTTAATATTCACATTCCAAAAAAAAAGGATCTCTTCAGAAGACTAGCAGTCAAAGATGTAGATTTGAATGTGTCTTATGCTAGTCAGTTATGTGGCTGTGGCTATGTTGTTTATTTTTCTCGACACTGGATGTTCCGCATATGTGCAGAAGTCGCAAGCGGAAACATATTCTAAAGGGTGGTAAAAGGAAGATTTCCGGCTACCGAAACTTTTTATTGAGAATGAAGGATAAAGTCTTGAGGCGTTAATCAATCCCGTTCGGGGTATGTGCCACCCATTCAACTTCCATTCAAAATCGCAGTGGCGTCCTGAATGCATACGTATGTGACCTTCAATGTCTTTCGATGACCAGCCGATGTACATTTCAGTGCTTTTACGCTCCCAGATTAGACGGGTAGCGATCCGGGATTCGAACACGTGACCATGCGGTATGAAATGCGCCATTTGCCCCTACACCACCTCCACCCTTTGCGTATAGTCAAGATAATAAAGTGGAAAAAGACGATTGCTTCATGCTGTATAAAATAGAAAAAGCCTCAAAGATGGGTTTAGTTAAGAAGGGTCATCAATGTTGTGAACCTATTTTGTAGACGAGGACGCCAATTCCACTTGGTAGGTAAGAGCAAGATTTCCCCCATGAGATCTATTCTAAGTCTTGTTGGAGACTATTCAGGCGGTGTTTTGTTTGAGAACTACTTCTCATGCTACGGGAAGTCTATGCGTATGTTTGCGATTACTTGTTTGAGATTGCTCGTAGTCGTCAACACTCCAAAAAGCCTCTTCATGCCATTGTGACTTACATTGACAGTTGCCCTTCTCAATGGTATCAAAATTCAAAGGAGCAGACGAGTTCTCATTGTATGTCTCAGTTTTTTGCGATTCTATTTTAGAACGAGTGTACTAGTGCTTTGGAAAGTCTTCAAAGAATGCCTGCAGAGTACTGTAATCGGTCATTGAGTATTTCTATACGATGCACCCATTCTGGAGCGAATGATTCCATCGAAATGGTGCAAAGGAGAGATATGTACATATGTCCTGTGTGGCGTGGTTTAGTAAACACCCTATGTAAGAGAATATGCTAATTGTAAGAATAGAAAGAAAAAGAATCTAAACGACAAGTATCTTCAGAGCATAGCAGTTCATCCTGCCAACTTATTTTTATTTTGTTGATTAATCAATAATACGATAGTAAGAGTAGCTGCAACGGCAAGCAGTTCACCCTCTGTTCACTAATAATGGATAACCGCTTTCTGTCCTTTCAGCAAGTTCCTAAGCTTAGAGGTATTGGAATTACGAGGTCCTGAATGGAAGTAGAATGCGGAGGCGTAGCTTGCGGACGGGATTGATCAACGCCCAAAGACTTTACCGCAGTGGGTATGATACGTGCACGAGGATATAATGACGCAAGGCTTCTACAACTTTTAGGTTGTAAAATTTTCCAAAAAAGTTGAACTTGAATAATACTTGTGTGGTTATTGAGATTTCATTACAGCTACATTCATATTAGGGTCAACGACCTCGCAAAAATTCGAAAAAGGTAGCTCCCACTTCTCCTTGGTTTTTAAATACTCGATCCTTCAAGATTCTCGTGTGTGTAATTTTGAACTGGTAACGTAAAACCGTTCAAAAAGCAGACTTATATCTACAGAAAAAGGCCTTCAAATTTTAAGAGCTCCACGGAATTTCGGAAAAAACGCTCTGACGGGAGGAACAACTAGTGACTTCCTTAAGGCGCGTTCAGCACAACGTCGATTGTTTTGGCTTGACAACCGCCAAAATTTGAATTTGAATTACGCGTGCGCGGCGAGAACTTTCCTGACAACCTCAAAATATGTGTGAACTCCAATGATAACATGTCGGAAATTTGTGGAAAAGGATTTGATTAAGAAACGACCTAACTTATCGGAAACAGCAACCAAAAATAGCAAGCAGTGTTACTTGGGATATGTCTCATCAAGGTGATAAACATGATTGATACTTTCGGAGGCTGCCTTTGCCTCTCGATCAGTGCTGTTAACCTTTCAGAAGATTGAGGACCACCTATTCTATAGCTGAGGGGCAAAAGCTCAGTCGGCCGATCGGGATCGAGTCAGGACGCAATCCCTATCTCATATGTGGGTACTGCGCCGCTTTTCACTGCACCCGTTCCACCTAGAGATTTGTATCTAATCTCTTAATGATGAAAGGAATCTGGATCATTCAGGTGCCTCATTTCTAAGACTGTTTTTTTTCTTGTTCTTCATTTTTTGGATGAAAATGTGTTGGTAGAATGTAGTGAACCCTGAAGTGCATCGGCTTAATGTCTGCCCGTTGAGTCTCAATTACGGATTAGATTTCAGTTTGCCGTAATCAGCATTCACATCAATTGATTTATAGTCCAGAAATGAAGCTAGAACTATGTATGCTTGCTTTCTACAGCAAAAAATTAGCGTCCAAATTAAATAGAAAGTCTGAATGCAATCACGTCTCACAATATCCCGCTCAAGGAACATTCATATNTGTTCCCGAACTGCTATAGAAATGTCGTGCTAACGTTGCGTGGGCTGTTGAGATATCAGTTTTTCAAGTCACCTGAGCGAAATTCGTGTTTGCACTTTGGGGGTGGCACTTGGATGGCAGAAGGCTCCACACCCTTCAAGTTGTCCTCCAATTCAACTTCTCAGTAACTTAGCCCCCACTGGGTATAGATACCAAGGTTGCATTGGATTGCTTAACCCATGCCTGAGTCGCTACTCTACTAAAGTAGTTCTGTTTTTATTCCGATACTAAATTTTATGGGCAGTTCTCTCGATGCCGTTGTCTGAAATGTGCTTTTCGAGCTTGTTCCGCTACGCAATCCCTGAAGTACATCCTAAAGTATGTCTTCTAAATAGAAATTCAGCATTCTGGTAATCTCCAGGTTATGGAAGCTCCCATGGAATACCGTACCTTCTCCTTGGTTCAAGACTAATGACCAACGAATGCGTCTACCCAAAGACCTTGACTGTTTTCTCTGATATTTCTCTTTTTCAGGAGCGTACTGTTATTACAGTGCCCTAATGCCTTGATTGTTGCTCTACAGAGCTCTAGGAAAGACCGTTGAAGAGCGCTCAGATGCAACGATGCGAAGTAGGGAATTTCAACGATGCCGTCGACAAATGCGGCGAGATTTCATGCTTCCCGTACTGGCCAGTCTCGCCGTTGGTTTTGGTGTCATTGCAATCATTACGAGTTCCATTCAAGGTAATTTTTACTGTCGCAGTATATATTTCCTTGAAGGTTATGTTTTTACCAGCGTTCTGTTCTCAGATTCTCAGGAGGTGTAACCTAAACACCCGACTTTGGACAATCCCAAATCTGCTACCATCTTTGTAAGGTTCGGATCAAAAATTTTAGAGTTTCCACCAATTCCACATTGAATGTGCCCCCTTTCCGGTATATCTTCCAATTCTATCACTGGAAGCGCTTCAACTACCCTAAAATTCCATAGATAAGAGCGGGTGAACCTAACGGTGAAAAAAGAATTGGAAAAATCAAAATTGAATGCAGTCACCCCTCTAACTTGATGGATGGATAAATTAAACTTCGAAGAAGAAGTTGAGAAGAAGCTCCGCCCCTCACCTCCAAACCCCGCCCACTTAATAAACAATTCATATAGGAAAA
>UZAF01018691.1:0-30437 GCA_900617895.1 Haemonchus placei | reverse complement strand
CCCTTCCAGAAACCCCCCCCCCCCTCGGGGATTTGCGCTCAATTTTCCAGGAGCTGGGCCCGTTTCTTTCTGTTTTTTCTTTGATTTTTTTAGTCAAGCCGATATCTCTAGGGCACTCAATCGTAATAAGTGGGATGTTAAGATTGTTAAAAAAAGATGCTCACAGATCACCTATGTATTAGGGCGATCCTCGTTCTAATTAAGGAGGTTTTGTTGTGGTGGGTAAAGAAGGGAGGACGGAACTGTGATTTATACGCTAGTTTTCGGTAACTCAGAATCCGTTTTGTTTGGTTTTTTGTCACACATGGCTGAGCTCAAGTGTCATGCCCTTGGACGTTGGAGCTTCTCGACCACAGAAAATCAGCCTGTGATGGGAATAACTCCGACGTTTCTGAAATAAATTCAGCATCAGATCTGATCTTGGGGATGTTTTGGGGGAGGATGGGTTGCTTCCCTCATCCAAGCCCTCAAAAGAAACTCGTTCCTGAGCCCTGTTGCTGAAGGGATTCTGTTTATTACTACCGGAGAATTCTTCTCATTCCTCGACCACCACCTATCCTAGTGATTGTAAGTGAATCACAAATCATTAGAGGAGATAAGGGAACCCTACCGCCGATCCTTCCGTTAGACTGTAGAGCTGTGAAGGGTGTACCACAATGTAAGTAATCCAAAAAGGCATAGTTTTATAATCAGCTTATAGATAGCGTAATGTAAATAGTCAGCTGCTGCAAAACAAACTTAAGTCTCATTTCTGGAAGGAATGACTATGATGTGTTGGCTATTCAGTGGAACACTTCAAGGTGAATGTTTCGCGATTGGCAGAAACAGGATGCCGATATCTATGGCCTTTGTATTTTATCTTTCTTTGAACATTCGGAAAAAATCGCCTCCGAGAACCGAAAAACCGAACTTTGACCTCGCTCGCTGCAAAGGCATTTCAGTTTTCATGATCGTCTCTTCACTAACCTTTGCCACTAACTCTTGACGGGAGAACCTCTACGTCGAGCCACCCTTTCAGACCCACCGGCATCCAAATTAAGAAATGAAATGGGATAACAACAAGGGTCTTCATCAGAATATGTGAGAAATCAGTGAATTCTATTGGTGACCACTCGTTCCGTCTGCTTCGGATTACTGAAAATGAAGGAGTAGAACATTTTTGGAAAACTACATTTTAGTCACAAAGCCTTGGCGGGAGTATTGACGGCAGTTAAATAATTCATGTACTCACTGGCGGAAGGCGCTTCTAACAAACGCACGATTTGCGTGTTGAATCTCGCCTTTGGATCACCAATTCTGCCCNCCCCCCCCCCCCCCCCCCCCCACTTCCTTTGTTCCATAAAACTAAAATGTATAGGAGGATCATTGCATCGAACTGGTCCGTTGATTGGTTGGAGGATAGCATCTTTGGCGTTACTCACTTCTATAGGAGGTTGCAGTAGCTCACTGAACACATACTAGTCTATACAATGGCTTGCTGCGGTCGGTCGATGCTTCAAACGTCCAGACGACCGTGATATGTACCAGTTTACCGATCCTGTATGGCTAGAGCGCTTAGTTGACCGGTCCTGATTCCAGATTTGATGCCTGGACCATATAAGATAGCCGTTTAGAACCTCATAGAGTCGCCCATCGCTCATCCTTGATCTATACGTATGCTGTGATAGTGCTTACCACTAGCCACTACTCCCTACGACTTATCCGAAACGGATTCTTACCAGTCAGTGGAAAGGTCGGGTTAAATTTGGATGCCTCTACAATGGAGAATTGAGGGCACGGCGTATCCTCGGTCAGCACCGTGTATTTTGGTTTTAGTCTTTCGTCCACAAGAAAGCCTTGTCTTTGTATGGATATACCACGGGAGAATGTGGACTAATTTCCTTGGAAAAAGTTAAAGCTGGCTATCTGAAGATGCTTTTGGACATAATTTTAGTCCAGGCAGCTTTTTGTGGTATTTAACTTTTCAGACACAACCTTTTCGCGTCTCCTTTTCTTGAGAGTAATCAGCGATAATCGGATTATGGTTTTACAAGCCCATCTACAATAGCATCAAGACTGCAGCGGCTATTAAATACGATGACCGATGATCATTGATGAAAAAACTTGTCTTCGTAGATGTCAACAATAAAAACTAATTGGTATTAGGAACCATTAAAAAGAAGTCTACCGAAAGTGCAGCCATTCGATTAGAAGAACTTATAGAGTCATCAAAAAATAAGGACAATTACATCGAACTTTTCGTCTGACTTCCACTTAAATGCCGCAAATGTCAATACCATAAATATGGGCTTCTTTAGCCACAACATAGGGACCGTTTTCACCCGAACCCTATCGAATTCAATCTTGCCACGGTCCCGCATGATCCTGGTTCTCCTTCAAAAGTCAGGAACTGATATCCGCTTCAGCCGGAAAATCAACGTCGTTAAGAAGAGGGCAGCTCCACCATCGGTCGAACATCAACTCCAATACCCCTCCAGAGGTGAACGATGATAAGTTGTTTGGGAAGCTCGTAGGGGTCAACCCCATGTACTCGAAGCCCCATTATCCCCTTATGTGTTCTGAATTGTTTTGTTATCTGCTATTTTTGAGGAACTTTTAGAGTTTTGATAGTGTGATGGATAAGCTCGGGGCACAGAAAACCCGGGTTGTGCAAGTTCGATCACTGGCCTGAGGTTCATGTGCTTTGACTACAGCTCAGCACCCCATAATCACCTTCAAATTGAACGAATCTTTCAAACTTCGATACCTTACGAAAAAGAAGCTACAGTAGCCCTGTCTGTTCAAAAATATGACCTATCCAGGTACCCATTCATGAGTATATTTCATTCGTCCTACAGTAGTACTTAAAGCCAGATTACAGACTCGGGTAGCAATTATTTCGTGACCAGGAGGAAANTGGCCCGATGGAAAAAGTTGTCGCCCTTACTGTCATCGTTCACAGGTGAAGACCGATTTCCCAAGGGCAGACTACTTGGGGGAGTTCATCTGGTAGCTTCACCCTAGAATTTGGGGCACTTACTGAAGCCAGAGGTTGTTATTCTTGCCAAATGGCCTTTCAATTACACCTAAAATTCAAAATGGGAGTGAAATGCGCGGCCTACCTGAAGGAAATGATCGGCACCAACTCTATACTTCACTTGTTCTACCTAAGCTCGTTATAGTGCTGAAGGCTGGTTCCCTAGAGCTATCCAGATGTATTGGTTGCTTCCTCCCAACTGGACAGAGGGATTTCTCTGGCTGTTCACTAGCGAGTTCTTTAGACAGCGATAAATCTCGGTCTAAAGAGCATACGAACGTTTGGTGACTGATGAGGCATCCATCTACATTACCATGACAGTCGGCGTTTCCAGAAACTCCTGTCAGTTTTTTCTTTTAACTGCTTCAAAGTGAAATTTGCACTCCAAAGCTACGGGATCCATTCAGGACCCATTCACGTCCAGTAGCACCATCTATTCAATGGGTAGCTGCCACTTGATACAGCTTTCACATGCCAAAAGTGCGGGGAGATAGGCGAAAAAAATTATTAGCGCATGTCCATGGGGACCACTATCGAGAGATGCGCGCTCTCAAGAAAAGCCGGGTTTTTAGGCATGAATGATGGCACTTCAATGGGAACTAGTCTGGGAATCGATTCTTCCCATAGCGTCTTTACAGCCACATACGCATAAAATATCCAAACATGTACACAACCTACATAGGGGAATTCAGAGGCCAAGGACATTTACGTTCCCAGGACAACTGTCACTTGGGAACCCTTTCATCTGAAGGAACGGATCGAATAGACAGGTTACTCATTAGCTGTAAAACCAAAAGTTATGCTACTCGGATTTATATCAGTGCAAAGATCTGGCTGTGCACTGTTTGTTCCACAATTGCAGGATTGCGCCATGAGCAGGACATGGCATGCCATTGACCGATGTGATTGGAAGGTCGGAAAGATGGCGCAGCCGCCACTTTTGATGCATCAAGCAAAAGTTGAAATTACAGGATTCAAATAATAGGATCCCCTTGGTTGGATTGAATGGAAGATATCACGTGTGGAACACTCTCCCGTGTCAAATGGGAATCAGTTATAAGGGGTTCTCCATAACAGTCCCAAGTGGGAGTTCATCGGAACGGAGGTCTGATGGATTTGATTTTCGAGTGTTCCATTTTTACTCACCATTTTTAAGTAGTTATCTGAATCGATGGCTTGGGTGTAAGCTTTCCGGAATGGTAACTACGTTACGATTACAATCTCTTTTGCGACAATTAATTGCTTTGAGACGCTCCCTTTTCTGAATGACTTCATGACAATCTAATTTGTTAGCGTGTGAATATACATGAGCTTCGCGATGCGATGCATCCGAACGAGAAAAAATCGTAATGATGTCCTTTTTATACAGGAATAACAAAAAAAACTACTTCTTAGTGTTAATGAGCTTTTTTTGGAAGCGCTATGCATTCGTCTTGTTCTAAGAATTGTGGAGATACTTCTTTGATCGAATTAGCGGCCCTTACGCCTTCCTAAGTATAATACAGACAATACCAAAATAGTCTACAAGTGTCTGGGTTACGATAGCGAAACGAATGGCTTCCCACTAGTATACGCGCACTAGTATAAACGGCCTTTCGGGCAACTATGAAAAGAGCTTGGGCTAGTTGACTTAGGAAAATAACCAAAGCCAATCAAAATTTTAGAAATCGACGAAGAAGTTATATCCTACGGACCTTTTTTATGTAATTCTGAGAATTGGAGTTTTTCAGTCATTCTGGAAGGGCGTTCTGATAATTTTTTTTCTGTCCCTATGGCAATGGTTGCTCATTTTTCATTTTCTCGTTTCCCATCTCTCATCTTTCTCATTTTGCCTAATAAAGTGGAGAGATAGGACGAGGACACTGTCTTCTTGTCCAGAAAACATTCGAGAATGAAAAAGTTCTTCTTTCATCTGCTCGAGGTCGAGCTATTTGTTATATCACAAGGGTGGCATTGCAGTAGTGATTGGGAGCGTAGCATGACGGCTGCGATCCGGGGGATTGATGCCCGTCCACACCAACCCCTTTTCCCAGCATGGAATCGAGCGTAGAAGTTCGGTTCTAAGTTCATGCTTATATTTTTTGCTCATCAAGGGAGATATGGTCTAGTGAGAAGTGACAAGCACACGCGCATGGTCTTGGGATCGAATCAGAATCGGTGCTCGCCCAGGAAACCAAACCCTCCATCTCTCTGGGTTCGGTTGGTTGGTACCAGATACGTCTGGGAAAATGAAAAACGTTGACGTGAACATCGGCTAGACACCGTAACTATTGTATAGGCCACTTCGAAAC
Organism: Haemonchus placei; assembly: GCA_900617895.1. NCBI lineage: Eukaryota > Metazoa > Nematoda > Chromadorea > Rhabditida > Trichostrongylidae > Haemonchus > Haemonchus placei. The sequence continues at coordinate 25,130 of UZAF01018691.1, read as the reverse complement.
GACACCACGATTCTGAATGGAAGTCGAATGCGGGAAACATATCGAAAAGGGGATTGATTGACGTCAAAGACCTTGTTCTCAATTCTACTTCAAACTCGTCCACTTGGAGCAATAACAGATTATTTCTTCTCTTTGGGACTCCTCTGACCTCCTCTACCGATTGTCGTGAACCACAGGTGGAAAGCGTAAAGTCGGCAGTGGATGTCTATCTGTATTCGTTGTATAAGGTGGTACTTCCGATCAAATGAATAAAGATCCCGAACAAAAAGTAGCTGCGGGGCTCATCTTAAGTGGTGGATCAACCCTTACATTCCATTTTCTTCCTTTCCGTTTTTCCAACGAAATAGGGCGATGGGTGAGGTGCAGCAAGCAGAGACACCGTTTTATAGAAGTGTTCCCTGGTCTACTAGTAATATATCGGATGATTTGCAGGATTATGGTTATAAGGGGAATTTTATGTTATGGTTATAAAACTACAAAATCCCACAGCATTAGAACAATCATTGAACTCGCTTATGCTTCCCCCCTCCCTTTCTTCAAAGGTTCCTTTTAAGCCTACAAGCCGGCACTTTTTCCGATTTTTTTCGTATTTGCGTCAATGTTCGCCACCTTTTTTACCTAATAGGCTCATTTTGCAACAGAACGGAAACTCGGGTGCGGAATCGACTAAGAAAGGACTCGAGCCCCTAAGAAGCCTTATTAGATGCTCGATCAATCCTTCCCTACAAATAAATCCCAGGCAAGACGACAACGATTCAATAGGAAATCAGAAAGCACTAATTTTTTTTCTTTGGTACGATGGAATCATAGAATCATGACGTGAAATGAATGTGTACGTCGTTAGGGTGCGGTTGAATGCCATTCACTAGGCATCAGTGCATCAGAATCTCATAAAAACCCGTTATTCGAAACCTCGTTCATCCATCACTGTGCACCACCATTGGGCAAAAAATGCCAGCACGGGTGGCCCATTTTGAAATGAAAGCGCCGTCAACGGCACTCCAAAGGTTCAGCGTATCGAGAAGATTGACAGCAGAAGTAGATGGAGATGGGTTGTGGGAAAACTGGAAAATTCGATTCACTTAGACTAACAAGAGAGTGATGATATGGCCTCAGGATATCGACAGTCAAGTTATTTGGCTGTAGAATGGCGATTTTTGAAGTTTTCCACTGAAACTTTTCTATATCTGACCCGAAAGGCTGCTTGGACCTTCACTTAGACCTAACCGTCTTTATGAATCTGCTCACTTCTAGATAGAACACCGATGACAGTTAAATGGAAATTGTTGATGTGATAAAGAATGAGGTCTTCTGAAGGTGGTCCCAACTGACCAGTCGCTGAAAAACACGCTGGGTTGCTCGAGATGTGGTTGACTAGATGCTTGTAATACCCACTGAATGCTGCGTGGCGAGGCAACTAACAAATACCGCTGCCCATCACGGCCCACGGCGAGACAACTAGAAAGGTGTCGCAGCCCACGTCGTGCAGAGCGGGCATCGCGCCCAATAGAAACCAATGGGAAACACAAAGAGGAGGATAATGGTCATTACCGGTTTTTTAATGTTAAGTAATCAAAAGAAACAGCCACCAGAAGTCGTGGTAAAGCCAATCGTCATAGTCAAGATCGAACGAATAGCTTAGAACCTATTATATAGTTTTTTTGTTAGTGGAAGCAGGATCGGAGCGGAACAACTGGACGAATCCTTCCTTTTCTCCTTAGATTTACCCATTTAAGTATATCTGTTGTCATATGTGGGGTTTCAGATGCGCCATCTCCGATTGAGATATTTTCCATTTTTGCTACGCCCTCGAGCTAATCAATTATTGAATGTATGTTTTCTATTCGCAAAAGTTCGATAGTTCGATATCATTTGTGGCAGGGAGGGAATGATTGAGTAAAAGCACTTGAAAACCTATCCTGAGTCGTAAGACCCTATTCAGTTTACTGTGGAGGGTACCCAGAAGAAGTACAGGAATCCAGTGAATATGATGTGCCATCAATTCTTACATCTATACGATTGGGGTGTGATGCAGTAGGAACGAAATTGTCGCGTCACGGCGAGAGGGACGTCGCGCGCGTAGGAATACAAAAGAAAGCAGCAGCAGATAAGAAATACAGGAATAAAGGAACTAACAGTAGAATCATAACTTAAATACGATTGATTCGAAACCTATGGTAACGTTAACTATTGAAGTGATCGACTTCTGCTCAATGACGGACAATCAATCGTGCGGCCCCGGACAATGTATACCACACTCGACGGGCAATCGTTGCAAGTGCCCATTTGGATGGATGGGCCGAAAGTGTGCGAGTAAGTTGTTCAAATACTCATTTGATTTTTAACTTGGGTAACTCATAGGCTGTCTATTTTACCCGAGTCGTGGTGCATGACCTTCAGATGTTCCCTTAAGTTTTTGAAGCCAAGGACCCCGGCTGCATTCATAGGGAAACGATGCGATTCCATAGGATAAATACCGATAAATTTTGAAATAACATGGTTATATGAAGAAAAAATAATGACATTATCGATTTTTACTACCGTAATGCACATTCTCCCCAACCACCAAAACGACAAACGGAAAATGCGGTCCCTTTTTGAAAACAGAGAAAAGCTTGGATTGCTTACTGGTTTCTTCGAAACTTCCAAAGTCACTCTTCAGTCCTGCCAACGTTTCAATCTTTTCCAAGACAGATCCCTCTCATTCGTTTTGTTTTTCGACGCCCTTTTCGCCATATATCCCTAAGGTTCATAAAAAACCATCGAAACGGAACAGGTCTTATTCAGTGGGAAAGCGACTTCACTATGACATGCACGACAAACCGCAACATACTATAGTTGAGGAGTTTATCAAAAGATCTCTCTGGGGACATATTAGAGCCTGCGTCCCCTCCGGAACGTTCGCATGTCGTCATCTTTATTCCTATTACGTTTTTACTCGATTGCAGTAGTAAAACGGCACTATTCTTAGATCATAGAGTTCCCATAGGAGATAGTCATAATGTCGAAATCCACCCACACCAAATAGACTTATTTTATGTGAAGTTGTTCTTCCCAAGACATAGGAAGTCATCATAAATACCAGCAGATCCGTGGAGTGCTCAGAGTATGTCCAGTGTCGACCTCCCACGAATTCTTGATGGTGCTTTGTGGGCGAAAGACATCGGCGTTCAGCAAAGTGGCTGGGAGCTCTTGAAAAGTCGTCCACTATTTCTTTCTGATGGGCTTAATGTCAGAGGTAATGTCCCGAACGGGAAACAGAAAGCTTTCACGGCTTTACGTGCGAACATCGAGAGAACTCCCCGATAAGTAAGCGCAGATGGTCAGAGTCATCTGAGGTGGGAGAACGAATGGTCGACCAACGGGAACGTATGAGTACCTTGAGGATATTGTTGGTTTCTAGCGGTCCCTAGAGTGGTCCCTGTCTAGATAAGGGGGAAAACGTTAATCTGGTGGATAACCACAGGGAAGTAGTCCACTATGAGGTGGCTCCACAATCCGAGAAGGTCCAGAGTCGCTCGTGTCAGCTCGGACGGGATGGAGACCTGCCAAACGCTGACGAGACTCGACCCTGGACTTGACATATGGCCTCACACCTACATACACCTACAGACATATGCATGCATTCACACATACACACATACACTCACACACATACATGGATACATACACAAATTCAGTCATATATACATGCACACATACACACACCCATGCACATACAAACATATAGACACATACATACGCATGCATACATATATGCGTATACATGNGTATGTACACATGCATATGCACATACACACGTACACGCACATAGTTACATACACTCTCGCCCACTGCTTCATTTTTACCCACCCGTTGCTATATGGACCCCGAGAAGCTCTTATGCATCGCCTGCGCGCCCAACCAGCTTCTTTAAGGTGACGGGAATCGACCTCTGGTCTTAAACCCCCCAATGGGAATGGTTAATGGCTCAGCATCCAATTACTTTACCTAATTCCTCACTCAGAACAGGTTCCGGAAACCTCAAGGCTATCCATATTCAGAAAATGAGCAGAAGCAAGGAACTCACTTTCTATAATTACTGGGATATGCCAAACACCTTCCCATTCTATTGTCGATAGCTTTTACATACCTTTCTAACTACTTTTTTTCTGGGCCAACGGTGGTGATATGGCTAGAGGCTTCTCGAAGTCAGTTTGAAAGTTTTTTTACACTAACTGACCTCAGTAGTCGAGCACTCATTTGAATTTCCAAAGCCCATTTAAAATGCCGGACAGCGCCGAAGTACTTACTTATGCATTTCAACTATTTTTACTCTGATGGATTTCCAGGACCGTGCCAGGATGTCTACCGTAGTTGCAAGCGATGGCGAGAAGAAGAACGCTGTTCATGGACTCGCCCCATCTCCCCGTTCTTTACCGACAATTGCGCGCTGTCATGTGGACTGTGTCAGAGCAGTGGAAAAAGTGTGATGCCTCATCTGGTATTCAACAATTACTAGTAAGATTAACCACATGAGCATTTAGGGTTACCCTTGACACTTCCGCCGATTCTCGACAATATCGCTTGGTTTGTTGGCAGATGGGAATCCAAGACGACGCAAGGCGATAAGTACGAGTTTTCCATATGAGCCTATTGCGGTGCTATGAATAACTTCGTTACAGTTTCCCCGAATCCCTCTCAGGACCATATCGAGAGATCCTCGAGGTACAGATCTCGGATGTACCGATGTTCGATCGACCACCTGTGAATATAAGGCGAGTGCTGCCTCTCATTCCTACCCTTTTCGGTGATCTTTGATTATGCAGATGTTGGCCGTTCTAGTAGAAGTATCCATTCCGTAAAAGCCATAAATTAGCATAATTCTAGCGCCACGCCACTTAAGATGGCATGACGGGACGTACAACCAAAAATGACGTAAGGGGGTCCTCAATGAGGGGTCCAGCTTTCGTCGCTTCATAGATTATTCGCCGTCAACCATTGTTTTGCTCAACATAGCGCATCATGGAAGTGCTCTCGGAAGAGTTTTTCTCGGTTACGAAAAGAAGCTATCGCTAGGGCATTACCTTCAGGTTTGGTGAAATCCAAAATGTCTGGAAACTCCCGTACTTGTCGATTCCCCTTCTACCAGGTTACTTGGTGTCGGCAAGATGTCTAAGCCGTAGGGGAGGGGGCTAGGGATTTGTATGGAAATGACTAGAAGGGAGGCAAAAGTTCATTCCCATTTTATGGCATTGCACATGAAGAGCGTATCGAAAATGCATGACCGCCAGACTTCCCCTAAAAGTCCTCGTTTTCCCCAAGCTCATCCCACTGGGTTTATTGAGAAGAGGTGAAAGGGAAAGGATTCAGTCAGCGTAAATCCGGAATTCAAGGCTAGCTCTCTGGAGTGCTCTGAGAAACTGTTTTTCAAATTTGCCATCAGATAAAAGCGAGATGCATGGCGCGTCCTAGAAAATGGTCGGTACTGGTTAGTCCGCCCTTCCGGTAATTCCTGATTGGATCAACAAATAGGGGTTAAACATGGCTCATTTACTTCAATCATACCCTAGCTTCAATCGTCTACAGCTAATCAGTTACTTCAATCATACCCTAGCTTCAATCGTCTACAGCTAATCAGAATACAAGCTGTGATTACGTAGCAAACTGTGGAAATTGTTGTAGAAATCAATAATTGATTGTTATTGATTTTAGCAGGACGGCAGTGACAATGGACGGGCGTGATATTTATACGCAAGTTGGTTTTATGACAAGTAAACCATTTAAAGAAGATACTGGATTTGTTGAATTCAACAAACCCACCCATGGTGATGACCTGGTCGCCATCGAGAGCGTGGGCAATAACGGTATGTTCCCTTCCTATCAAACAGTTGAGGGCAGTAGGCTTCACCTGCTCAACCTTTTTTGATAAATTGAAAGTAATTGCTCAGCCTATTGATTGCTATTGATTTTTGGGAGCCCTTTACTCCTGTTTTTTATTCTTTTTATTTCTTTCCTATGGAATACTCTGTGGATAAGCATGTAGAGCCTTTGGTCCGGTTGATTAGATAGGTACCCACCGTAAATCACCGCGAGGGGGTCGATTACTACTTGCAGCTACACACACGCAACGATAAATATGAAACGGACATTCTGACGACGACAAATTGCCACGCTAAGCGCCTTATAATGTAGGAAGATAAGGGGGAGGCCCAAGTCTAGCATAGGGGCCACCATGGATCTTGAAGATGAAGTTGTGGGTCCTGGTGAAATCATACTTTTTACCCGTAGAACCAAAAATTCCCGTACCTAACGAGCAATCTCTGGAAGCTTACTGTCTCCCCTTTCTGTTTCCTGATGCCTTGTTGTGGATAACTCGTCCTCGTGCCGTCGGTAGACGACTTCACGGAGCAGAGTTCATGTTGTCCATGGTGACCTTGTTGTTTTAATATGGGCTCCCCGAAAAACAGAATTGAATGTAATTTTTCAGGCGATACCATGAATTTTAATTTTAATTTTGCTCGAAAACATTCACAAATTGGAATTCTGTTCGATTTGTGATGAAAATAATGCGACCAATGACCTAAAATTGAATGAAAAATACTCATTAAAGGGACAAAATGGCTTAGTTTTTTATTGACCGTTATCCTTTACTGCGTTATGGGAATAGTAAGCCTTTTGTCCTTCAGCTATGCACTTTTTACTTTACTCATTAACCCCAGTAATTTGATGATCGTTCCCAAGAATTTTTGGTAGAGGACTTTGCTGTCGAGTACGCCCCTTTCCCCAGAGAGGCAGAGATTCTTAGCTGAATCCCTGCTCCCGAGAAGCGCTGATATTTCGAATCTGAATCCTAATATTCCTAGATGGCAATGGTTGATTTTGGGGTCCCTTAGGCGAAAACACCCAATAGGACGGTTAGAACAAACTCGAGGGTGATTTTGGAGAAGCATTAGAAGTCCCGAAGGGTTTGAGGTGAAGAGTGCATAGGACCTGGGCAAGCGAAAACAATCGAACGAATCGTCATCCGCTCCACCTCTGGAATATTTCCTCACGGAAAACACCTAACTCAGTTACACAAGTCCATCAAGTCCATTAAAACTATCCCCTACATACCCCATACAGGCATGGGCATTGGGCTGGGGGCTGTGTGGCTGATGAACCGAAATTTGTCAGTATTCCCTTGGCTCGGTGGCACTTTTTGTTATGCACTTTCTTGTAGATGGTGGTGCATAGAAGGTACCGGGCAATCTAATTACGATGTTTGCATGCTGAGGCGATCCATTGTGGGACGACGAAGGTGCCAGGGCCCGATACGGAAGCACCAACATGCCTGGCGACCGCGCTGAAAAATTATAATTGGGCGGCGTTGCTGAGCTGAGCGACGAAATCCACTCGGGCTCCAAACTGGGCCAATCAACGCGACAAGACGAAAGAGAATTGCCACGGAATCCATGAATAGAGCAGTTAAGCTGAGGATGAGAATAAGAGCAACAATCTGATCGTCTGCACATCTCGTATGTAGCTATCGAATAAGCGGATGCAATCGAGCCACAACTAAGCACATCTGCTAGAACACCTGTGATTCTTACGGTAAAGGTAAGGGAGCTAATCACAGAAGGGTTCCCAGAGATCCCTTCCCTGGCAAAAGACAGAATTTCCATTGGAAGGTGAAATTCCATTGGAAAATCGCCCCCTGTGAAAAAGGTAAAATGCTCAAAGAGTCGGTAGTTCGTCGAGAACGCCATAGATAAGCCATGGAGATCCCGTAAAATCGCTACGGGAACTTCCACCAATCCAGAGACGCTGAGAAAATTCACTTTCACACCTCACTGAACTGATTACACTTTTTCAAAACTAACTGTGACGTCATTGATTCCTTCTCCCAACTCCTTCCTTCTCCCCAATTCCTGGAGTTTTTGCCTAATCTAAGAAAGAAATCAAAGATCCCGATGTTAATCTTGGAACGGAGAAGGAAATTGTCAGTACACTGGGAGCGTTCGCTTCGATGACAGACACTCCTGGCTTTCTGAGAAGATAAATGGATACTGTAACGAGTTGTAACTGTAGTTATTATAACCATAACTATGATTATAACTATGAGCATTACTGTAACTATTCAATGGAACATTCAGCTTGTTCTAAGACGCCCACGGAAGTTTTTTTTAAGGTCAAATGATCATTGAAGAAGGAATTGTAAGGAATAATGCGATCAAGTTGGAAACAAAATTCAAGCGATCATTCTTTGGCGACCACACACTGTTCAAACAGGTCCGTCACCCACTAGAAACTTGCTAATTTATATTTTAATAATAATTTATCTTAATTGGCTATGTTCCAGGCAAAGCGAATGTTCCTGCTTGTGAGGCCGGACATATTGGAAGAACGAGTTATCATCACAGATAAATTTGGAGTGACGAAGAAATGGCTCAAAAGGCATGTAGCTCGATACATTTTGAAACTCTGATTACCGTAAACCTTTCGTGTTAAGACCACCTTTCGCGTATAGAATGGCTGTACGTGACTGTACTCACTGAAAGTTAAGTCACCCGGGGTCATAGCACTAGACCGGGTTCGGTGCGAAGAGGCCGTGACTAGGGTTTGAGTAGGAATTGAATACGAGGCAAGCACTATGATGATAGTGTGGTCTTGAAAGGAAAACGATTACGGTTACCTAGTGCAAATAGAGTGTATTTTTATGAAACGGGAATGTAATGTTCAAGAAAAAAAANAAAAAAAAGAAGAAACCGGCAAGTTCCAGATTCAAACGAACGTTCAACTATTTGGAGGAATTCGTACGTGATACGGATGTCAATGATAGATCCTAAGAACACGTGCATATGGCACGTGCCGAAAAATTTTCAACCCACCAATTCGAAGCTTCCAGACAGACTGATTGTGTTCTTCACAGCGTCCTAGAATACGAAGTTTGAATTCCGTCCGGGTATTATATCATTTATCGTTCAAAGAATCTCTTATATACAGTTGTAGATGTTGTATAAGTTGTAAATTGTAGATGTATTGTTATGTTGACTATATGAATAATAAACATAAACATTACCAATTTAACGATTTGATACAGAAATACGCTCATCGAAACGGATACGATCTTGCTTGGATGGGTAACGGGACGAGTTCCTTTTCTGTAAACAAAAACATTTGATTCTGCAAATCGGTCTCGGATATGGCAGTGCCATGGCAAACGCATCAGCAGCGCCCCCAAAGTTTCCTAAGGACGACTTCCGCCAGCGTCAGCAAGGTCCCGTTCCTTCAAGTCATCAGGTACGGTCATTTACCATATTTGAGAGGATTTACCGATAGGTTACTTCTGAGAGCATTCTTTACTTAGTAATTGAAGTGGATATCGAATGCATGGCGTCATCCCAGATACAACTGTTGGGGAGGATCACTTTCCCTATCTATCGACGATCCCTTTGCTCCCAGATCCCCCTATGCTCTCCCCTGATGCCTTCAAACCCTCTTCTTGTGGTAGATGTTTCCTATGACGAACACTTTTCATTCGACAAGATCCGAGTACCGCGAGATGCGCCGGGAAGAAAGAAACCTGCTATCTCCCAAGCATCCCCAGGGGGTTTAGAAATGGACCCATTTGCAACACTTCTGCATACACTAGAAGCCGATGCAAATTGCATTTCATAGAAAGACCAGGAGCGTTCGTTTCGGGCTGACAACATGGGAGAAACACATATACAGCATGTTTCTTCAGTGGAATAGAAATCTCGTCCTCAATCCCGGCCTTTGCCGATGGCCTTTTGCCGTCATATCCCAGTTCAACCCATTGACGAGACTCGATGAAAATCTTGACGCCCGGGATCACACAAGGGAATTCACATCGAGACAAAGCCAAGACATGAGCCCCTTCCTAGCCACTTGAGTTCTCCTTTTTAGGGCGAATTTCGGAAAGCTTTGCGTTCATAGAGAAAACAACAATAGCGAAGAAGAGACATGAGAAGGTCCTGTTATCGTTGAAAACTAATTGTAGAGAAGTTGTTGGGAGGGAACCCCAACGGATCCCTATCTGATGCTGTACTTCCTTATGTAAGACAATTACCCGCACTACAATTGAATTTGGCCCGTCGTCACTTGGGTAACAACAACGAAACCCTAATCCATCAGAAATAACCCATAATAAGTTGTTGGCAAAAAGAAAACGAAATCTTCCCACGGGATTCAGCCTATTTGGGAAGAACCTTCTAGTTTTTCAACCAGAGGGCAAGCATGTAGCCGCAAAAATATCGGAGAAAGACGGATTTTTTTGTTTGGGCAAGGATCCATCCTTCGAAAACATTTCTGAATGCATGGAAAGATTCATGCCATCACGAAAGTGCGAAACAACGCTTTATGTTGAAAGGGTCGTAGGGGGATCCCCGGAGAGGTTCCCTCGGATGAGACGCCATCCGTCACTTGTGGTTCATGTGTGCGACTGCACAGCTTTGCCTTAGAAACCAATTTTCGTCTCTTTCCAGATCCGTATGAGCACCTTTGACTAGGAGGGATTCCATGGGAGCAGAGATTAAGTAAGGGGGGAGAGAAGCCGTTGCACTTCAAAACTGATCGCAGTTAATCTTGAGAGGATCTGCGTCAAGTTGAGCAGCCGAGTAGAGCGCTCATTTCAGTTGATCTCAAGGACAACGGCTTATGTCAATCTCTTCACATCGCTAGAGATAGCCCTGGGGTTCTTTCACTCACCTATAATAGCGTAGAAGATCGTCATGAAGGCGATAAGTGACCGGAATGTCGGAGCGCCGTAGGGTTTTGAAGTTTTCCGGTAACAAATAGTCGTTCCGTCCAAACGCCCGACGTAACCGATCCATCGGTAAGTCAACCCGATCAGGGATGGGCGACTTCTGTTTAGTTGTATGGGTCTCGTTATGGCTAGGCTTGACATCCCTACGCGGTCGTTCGTCAACGGGAAATCGGTCCGTCTTCTGGTAGGTGTTACGTGGAGACCGAAAACTGCGATGTAACGCCTGAAAATGGTTGGCCTCGAGATTTAGAAGGAAAAATTATCATTACAAATTAGGAATTTTTGATTATATGATCCAATGACGTCATCAACCTACTGCTCACCTTGTGGTAATGTCGATCACTACGCATCACCGGTCCCATACATGCAGCACATCCTACCAGAAGGAGCAGACCCATGCAATGCTGGATCATCTCCACATCACCTGCTGCGAAACGGGGATTATTCTCACAAGCAAATCATTTCTGAAAAATAGTTTTCTGGAGAAATCAGAAAATGAAAAACTGGAGAGTTTTCAGCGGCTAAGTGCCTTCTCTCGAGGACAGAGCCATAAATAAAACAGCAGAAAACGGCAGGAAACGACCGACATTCGGACGCTGAGAAGTTCTTCACCAAAGGTTTCAGACTAATTCAGTAGGTATTTCACAGCGAAAGTCCATGGGCATTCTTCCATACACACCTCAGATCCAAGGTCGGGTTCAGTGAAGCATACGCGGAGCGTGTGGGCATTCTTCTAACTCACCGAGAACTACTATAGGTGACAGCAGCCCCCCATGGTGGCTGAGCGGTAATTCATGCAGAATCGGGTCGAAACAATGAGATGGGGATGGAGTTTTTCCAAGATGACCTACAGACGACGGATCGATGAAGTCGGAATAACGAGTCAAAGCAGTGGGGCATAATCTTGGGATTGGGTGTGGGGGGAAATTTGACATCAAACAAAGGGAGACAAGGGGGAAAGCTGAATGGCCTTCGCACTAGCCGGCCCAAGTCGAGCGATTCGAGACAGACGGACGGGAGGCTCCGGCATCCAAAACATGCCCCGCGTAATGATAAATGTCGAAACCGACACAAGCCGAGAGCAGCGTTTCTTCACTTTGTGCTAGTCCGGCATTTTCTTTGGGGCTTTCTACATTTTGGGGCCTGAATTTCGGCTACCTCAATGCTGAGCTAATAAGCAGTTCCAAAAGCATATAGTTGATCGAAAACAGGAACTACGCAACGGAATTGTTGACAGGACATATCAACCGTACATAATTCACCAGACAGCCATACCAATAAGCTCATATTTTCGTGAACACAAGCGAAGCACAAGCTCCTAAATTCGCTATATCTAATAGTTATAGTAATTAAAAAGTTATTTACGCAATGAAGACAAATGTAGATAGTATAGAAAAGATTTAAGATTAACTCGATATAATATAGCTCTGTTACCCGAATGTAATGCGGTTGGAAGTGGGCGTGGCCCGAAGGATGTCGAATAAGGGGTGGGCCCATTGGGAAAACGCCTCCAATATTCGAAAACAATTTGAAAGACAAGGGAATCTGTGTCAAACAACTAGGGGACGAACCTGAAATGGAAATAACAATTCAGAAGCACAACGATGAGAAGGCTGTTGAAGCGGATGTTTAAAATATTTTAACTCTAAAAGAAGGGGTGGTTTTCCCATTTTGTTCTGTTCTGAGATCAGAACATATAAAGAATTTGCTCCCAAGTTGCGTTTTTGGACTATAAGGGGTTTTGGAGCTTGGGACCTTCTAAACTGATTTGTGGCTTATTATTTAAATCAAAAGCGAAAGAAAATTCTCAGGAAGAACAGAAGGCAGTCAGGCCTGAGCCTCATTTCTTTCTTAGGCGTAGTTGTCATTCTACTCCTCCAAATGCCAGCTCTCAATTACCTTTGCCTGCTCACTCTGAATCAGGGAACTTTGCAAGTTCAACCAGGACGACATACGCTGATGTAGGTGTGACTGGGCTCGGTCCTGCTGAGCCGAATCGCACGCCGGCCCATCGGACAGCTCGGTTAAGCAGTAGAGGGCTTTAGCCGCTATCAAACTAAATGGTAGGCTGGCATAACCGAGGGCCGAACCTATCCAATGTGACTTCGCGGTGTAACGGATAGGAGGTCGGCCTCACTTCTGTGAAGTGACGGGTTCGGATTCGCGGGGTTACACTGCAAATTTTGGGCCCCAGTGCTCACCTATTTCACAGGTATGGCCCAGCTTGAATGCGCATTCAAGCTGGGTCATACCTGCGAAGCAGGTGAATAAATGTTGCACAAAGTGTAGGTGCCGGAACACAGCGGATTCCCTACATCGGCCATTTAACTTGAACATTTCATGACCTCCCACATACGATCTCCTTAGCAAATCGTAAAGTTCCAGTGTTGAGACCCGCCATGCATCTCAAAGGCGGGATTGATTGGGCCAGAGATATCGCTTTTAGCCTTTCAACTATACAAGAAAATAAAGTATCCCTGATTAGTTGTTCCAGTCCTACTATGCGCTACGCATTTGGTTTCTATTCAGTGTCGCAATAGCCTGAGACAGGTCCTGCATAGCTCTTACTTACTCCTAAAGCTACCGCTAATCCAAAAAGGGAGCAACTGCAAACATTTTATTCATATATATGATAAATCCTTTTTCGGGAACTTGTGGCCCACTTGGACCGCCCAGCCCATTCGACTCCGAATAGATCCCATCGATCAATTCTTCACCCACTTGCAACGTCTTCTACTTCGTTACCCAAAGAGTGCATTTGTCAGACAACATCTATACGTCATACATTCTTAGTATGGCAATGTGTCTCCACCAATTTGTTTTCCCGAACCAGTCCTTTATTGATTGCTTATTGATTTTTTGTGGGTTACTTAAAAAACAAAGTGGTACTTTCAGAAGCAACTGTGAAGGAAATTTTTGGTGGTACATTTGACACCTGGATCTAGAAGCACTGGCCCTGCTCTGATAAGAGTGATAGCGCTAACTCACAGCTAACAACTCAGCAGACAAAGTATTCTTCACCAGTTGGCTCGCCCTGCTACCGGCGGGGTACCCACCTTAGACAAGGTTCTAGTAATCGGCTAACTCTCCACTCCTTCTTTGAAACAAATGATATTTCCCTGCACACGAAGGTTCGCAGAGAGAGGACTAACAGGGCAGTGCAAATGGTATTCACTGTAAGTTGGTGCTTGATGGAAGTCTCGATCTTCTGCTCTCTTACTTGAAAATAAATTCCCATCAAAGATTCAACTGTTAGAGAACCAAAGCCTTGGGCGGTTCTCACAAATGTTTCGAGTAATGATAATACCACTATCAGATGTCGGTATCAACGGACTTTTTTCTCTACAAAGATTTCATTAGTTGAGAATTCTACATTACGACTGTGAGGTGACGACAATTGGCAGCCCTATCACTTTTCTTTCTTGTAATCATTGAGCATGACAACATGGTCATACTTTCTTCTGATTTTACAATCAGCTCATGTTTGACAGCTATTTTTCCGCATCTCTGGTGGAACCCTAAGGTTAATGTAAAGTGAGTTCCCCTAGTACCTACAGTCAGTAGCCGCGTATTTCCATAACTATCCTATTGAATTCTTTTTCACCTTATTCTCCTTGTATTCTCCTTTGCTTTATTTAGAGGTGCCCCTCGGCGGAGCATGAAAATATAACGTGGATAGACCTTTGACTTATTGTTACTTCGATTGTCCTTCTTCCCTTTACGCGCTGCTCCATCTAAAGAGGTTTGTTGAGTAAAAAAATACCCAGCAAAGGTGGATTGAATCAAAAAAAGAACGCACGCGCCCTTAATATGGAATGGCATTGGCGTTCGGGGGCGGAAAAGGTACGCTATTCTTTTTCTTGTCTTTTCTACTTGCATCTACTCCTCTTTCCTACTCAAGGGCCTACTGTGACCCTCCTGATAGTAGTTTTGCATTCGAGCATGGTCCTGGGTACTACAATTAACCATGAATTGAAGTTGGTCTTCTCATTGTTTTACAATCGTCATGTACACCTATCATGAGTACTGTAGAGTTTAAAGCAATTAGAGCTTGTACAGCTAAAATAGAACTCATTTGTTGCCCTTTCCTGCGTAGCAAAATAATTCTCCTCTAAAAATTATCCACTTTGGAGGAAATTATGCTTCCTTAACAACAGGATCGACCGTCTCGTCGTTCTTTTATCAGTAAAAAATCGTAGTAAGGCTGTCATTCCAGTAATCAAGGAAAAGGCTTTAAGTGCTCAGGATGCCTCAGGAATTCCAACATATAGTTGACAGCATACAGTAGGCTGAACGAAACGTCTTGCAAATTGTTATTTTGGCTGGTGGCCTTCGACTAGAAAAGTGTGCCTAATTTTGTCGTATTTTTTCCCGATACACAATAAACATTTTCCAAAAAATTTGAAGGAACAACAAACATCTGTCTGACTGGAAGGCAGAGGAACTTATTCTTTATGTATTAGTTTTCCACCACTGGTTCCTGCGATGACAACTTCTGTGCTCGGGATGTCAACAGTAGCTGGATCTACCTGTACCAACTTTCGTTTGAATTTTCACAATCGTTTTATCGCCTTTTTCACACTTTGCCATAATTTTTTCTGGATGGAGGTGATGCAATGGCAAGTAACTCCCTATCGCTCCCGCTTCGATATCCGCCTAGGCCGACCAAGCCTTTCATTTATCCGTAGTCAGTTGACTGGTTCCAGATTCGTCAGGGCGGATAAAATCGGTGACTTCACGCCACTACAATGCTGAAAGAAAACCGGACAAGGAGAGGGGACGCATTCCAAAAACAGAATTGATAAAGGAACAAAAAGCCGAGAACTTTTTCACAAGATTAGCGATTTATAAGCAAAAGTTTGCTTTCGAACGCGGCTCGAACCCACCGGGACACCGCTTGCCCTCGCCTTTTAGAGAACACGTACATATAACGTGTTGAGCAGGACAGCCATCAGCAACAGTATGGAATTACAATAAATCAATAATTATATTAATAAGAGTAATAGTTATAATAATATTCCCCTTTTGACATGGTAGAATTCGCCACGCCGAATTAGACCTGTTCCCTAGCATTGCCTGACACGAGCCCGCATCACTATCCGCTAAGCCATCCACACATGCTGTCGCCGAAGGCCACTCCCGGTTGGCATAGCGGTAAAAATGTAACCAGCGATTCGTGGTGACGGAGGTTGAGCTGAAGGAAGCTGACCAGCTCCGGCTGAATGAAGCAGGTGGTATCGTCACTTTTAGGCCTCAGGTGAGTGGGCGTGGCCTCGGGTCACCGGCTGAGTCCAGTAATTTGGAGTGTGGACTCGGCCGTTGAGCCGAGCCCCTCAATCGCAGCTGGTCAGGATCGGTATCGTATCTGTTACTGTTGGTACATCATTGAGAGGGAGAAGGCAGACAGTAAGGGATTGCCTCAGGCAAACAGAAGGAGATGGAGGGTGTGGCTATTGAACTGCACCGATCACTGACGAGATCACTGAAGAGCAGATCACTGAGTAGTAAAAGTCGAGGCACAGTAGGCAAAAAGGGCTGCATATGTTTGGATAACAACTCTTATTTTTACGCACACTGTTGGAAATTTGTAATCAACTGGAATACCTTAAATTATCGGATCCCCTCTTTTAGTGATCAGACTTAAACAATTATTACTTCCAGCAATAATCTTCGGTTTCATTTCATTTCTATTTGCCATCAAAAAGACATGGGCGACCAGCGTCTCGGTAGTGTAAGGCCTAAAGAGTGGTACCAGATAACACATGATCAGTTTCGGATCTTGCCCAAGGCCAAAGTTTTGCCCATAACTCGCCAACCTTGTGGGACATTCAGAACGCGTTTTAGAGCGAAATAGCAGCTCTCAACACAACATCGAGCAAGGTCTTTAACTTTTATTCAGAATACCTCTTTTTGAATCTTCACATGATTCCTGGAACGATAAGGTAAATGATTTTCATATCATCGAGTTGGACTAACACCTTGTCAGACATCAAAGAATACCGTAATGCTGTTCATAAACCATTGCATTGTAGCCACACATTGTTTTTATTCTAATGAGATTTATTCGTTCCATTTTTACTCATCCACTTTCATGAGGGCGAAAGAAACAAAAGATAGGCTTGACGAGATAATTCAATCAAGAAATCGATCCTCGTACGGGCACTGTTTTCATAAAAAGCTGAAACAAACACAGCAAGTGTCTTGGAATGTATTCGGGGAAGCGAGAGAAATTTACTTCAGAAGGAGGTATTCACCAGTACACAAAGCACACAATTAGATTCAAAAAAACTACAGGGTAATCCAAACATGATTTGCACATCTCCATTCATTTGATTTATCGAAACTAAATACAAGCAATACATTCAATTAATCAAATACATGCGCATAAACGAAACTTCTCAGTAGAACAGTATAACACTCCGAGAAGTTATTTTCATGAGTCAGGATTCTGCTACGATTCCTTCTGCTTGCTTTCCAAATTTCTCGTGACGGTTCCACTTAAAAGAATCATGAAGTGGCGTGGCAAGCCTGCAGGTAGCCGATCAGTGATATCCTGTCTGGCTTCTGAAGATGGTCGGTATCACCTTCAATAAAGTCTTGACACTGAAGAATCGCTTCATTTGCTCACCTCTGAAAACCCTCTCTGAAAACTTCTCTGCTATATGCCAAATGCGTTCGTTTCCCAAATGGGGATAACATTTCCGGAACACAAATTGATGCGAGTCTGTACAGACATTGTTTGGGCTAAGGGCTCGAAATCACTGCCCACGCAAGTATAGGTGTCGTTGAAGGTTTCCCATCGACGGATCATCCTATAGTTCCCTGTAGAGATAAGTATGTTGTCCCTCTCCCCACTGTCGCTAACGGATACCGCTCCTCGTCAAGGGGGATGGCTCAGGAAAAAGTATGCTGTAAACTGGGAAATTTTTTATAACACTGACTGAGAATTTCATTTTTGTGCACGGTCCTCTAACCCAAAAGTGAAAAAGAATTTTCAAGGAGAACAGAAGGCAGACAGGCCGAAGCTTCATTTCTTTCTTTGGCATCTTTCATAGTCCACGACCGGTCGCCAGTCGCTAGCGACCGGTCGTGGACTATGAAAGATGCCTTTGACGTGGTTGCTATTCACTCATCGGTACCAGAAAGCACCTCCTGCAGCTCCAACTACCGCTCCCAATTACCTTTGCCTGCTCTCTCTGAATCAGTGAATTTTACAAGTTCAACCAGGATGGCATGCGCTGCTGCTCTGTCCTGCTAAGCCGAACTGCCCGCCGGCCCATCGGACAGCTCGGTAAAGCCGAAGTGGGTTTCAGCCACCACCAATCTGATTGGCACCCTGACATAACCGACGGCCAAGGCTAAACAATGAGACTGCGTGGCATAGTGGATAAGAGACCGGGCTCATTTCTGTGAAGTGACGGTTTCGAATTCGCTGCGCTACACCGCAACTTTTTTGCTTGAGTATACGTATGGTAGCGCATTCAAGCCGGGTCATACCTGTGAGATAGTGTAGAAAAACTTGTCTGTCTTCTACTCCTTTGCCACGCGGGACTTTTATGTAGTTCACTACAGTACGATTACTCACTTTATCTCAATATAATACTTGGGCGACTGTTCTCTCGAAATTCCCTGGAAGACTTACTGACCGCCCAAATAGCGAGCCTTATATACCCCCCAGAGATCATAGTTATGGCGCGAAAAGATCAGTCGACCGTATTGGTTAGATCATCAGTTAACACAACTTCATATAACATACCGAAGCAACGAGGAATAAACACAACATCAATAAACATAAACAACAACAATGTGTTACAACAACAATATATTATTAAGGGTGGATTCTTCGACAGATAGGTTAACAATCTTCGCATAAAGTGTAGATCCCGGAACACAGCGGATTCCCTACATAAGCCATTAATTTGAGTATTTCAGGACTTAACACTTACGGCTTTCTCAGCAAATCATAACACTCAGTCTTGAAACTCCACCATGTATGCACAGTGTTTATGTCAAAGGATCCCTTAAGCTTCGAAAAGTCCAAGATTGGCTGCCTACAGCTCCCATCCAGTCTAGCAATAAATAGCCCATTTCTTCCACAATACGCGGATTTTCCTTCGAGTAGATAGTATTCCTCTGCTGGCAGCCCACTTTCTGAGCCCGGTGCGCAACCCAACTGGTCCCTTTAACATTTCTGATTGCAACGTATCTCGGGTTGTTTCGCTGATGATTATCCTTGAACAAGAGAGAACAGAGAACAATATGAAGGTGAGAAAAATGCAGTCTGGATGACAGTATAAACCAAAGATCAGACATTTTTGAACGGAGCGCACGCACATCGGCTCAGAAAATGGGAAAAGGTAACACGCAGACTAGTGCGAATCATTCGCTCCACTCACACTCATTGGCCAGTGGAACTGCAATGTCATCTCACGATCGTAGTGGGCTGCGCCGGGCGCGACGTGGGCGGGATTACCTAGTTTCGACGGACGCGCGGAACGGACGCTACTCGGCTGCAATAGGCTGTCCATGCGCGTCCCGATGCGAACAGTGCAACCTCTCTAACCCCTACAACACCGTAGGGACTCGTCCTCCTTCAAGTGTTTAGGACGTAGGCTGACCCGGTTTTTCAACACCGTCTAAGACTTTCTTTGACCCCACGACGCCTCTTGCACTAACTTCCGAGAACCGGGTTCATTCCAAGGGAAAATCTCAGAGGCTATTTTTATCGTGAACTGTGTCTCCAAGAAAATCATTGATATCCTCGCACTTCACATTCATTATGAGCTTTTCAAATGTGCAATTACCTGCATTCAACGGAATGTGCCAGTAAATCAATGCAATACAAGGAATATCAAGGCCAATTAGTGGCACTACCTCTCGACAATGCGGTGCAGGCGGCAACGTTCTGTCCTCGAGCACATGAGGGAAAGGTTCTGTAGCCAAAAAGTTTTAGAAGCAATTCTTTTTTTGTGTGCTGACAACGGCAAAAACCTAAGTGGAACGTTTCAGCTCTGTGACAAATACAGGCGATTGCCAAAATTTCTACACATTAACTTGGTCTCATTTGATGTAGGATTGGAAAACTTTCAAGCTTTGAGAGGACTCGCCGTTTTTTGTTTTTTCTCTTGATTTTTTTTGATCCTAATCGAGGTGAGAATTGTGTTTCTAGGTCTTGGTATGCTATTCTGGGACCTACTTTCCGATGCCCAACGTTTCCGAGAAGAAACATTGTTTATGTACTTCACCTGAACACTTGGTGGTCAACGCATGTGTGTGCCTGGGGTCTACATATCGGTCTGGAGCAGTGGCAAGGAGGGGGGGGGGGCATACAATTGGGACTATGGTCAAGTTTGATGGGGCGAAACGTCTCTCTATCTAGAGCGTCCTTCCTTAAGATCTAGAAAACCCTATTCGGCTAATTCGATCCCATTTAATGACCTTTGTTGTGTTTGAGGTTCTGGTCCTACCCATGCTATGCAATACAGCTAAGGTTCCTTTCTTATTTTGTACAAAATTCAGACTGTACTGAAAATGGAAACGGCAGCTCGGCGATCTATAGCTTCGAAAAATAGGGCTGGAAGTGGAACGAGGTGGTAGAACTGGTCATGGGGCATAGACTACTCACTGTAATAACTTGTTTTTCAGGGAAGATCAAACATCCCGCATTATCTATTTATCAAGTTAGAAATCACTGGCGATTTCCTGAGAACAGAACGTGGCTTGTGCAAAATTCAGAGGTCTGAATGGATAGATCGCGGGTAACTAGCAGTTGAATGAGTGCGATCGTGCATGGCCATTCCAGACTCTCCAACATTTGTCTGTAGATTTATGTCATGAATTCGTACACGTGCAAAATAAGATATTTATTTTCGATTTGAACGATTATAGATCGAGGTAAGCCAAAGACAATTTATATATGAATCATTGGAGTTCAGTCTTGTAAGCTCTTTGATAATTTGCAATTTTGCATTTTTTCAGACTTCATCTGCCCGTTTCACACAATCGGAAGTGTCCACAAACGTGAAGGTTAGCAGGTTAAGTACTAAGAGTGTTTGCGAAAGATACACATTCAGTCTATTTTACTCTTCTAATACATCTGAATTGCTCCAAATAAATACTGTGGCATTCCTAAAAGAAAAAGAGAAAAGCTGGACAACCACAACTACAACGTGTAGTTAGCTTAGAAGCTCGTCTTGAAGAATTGAAGAGAAGCGACAGAGACGAATTCCTTTCCTCCTGCATGCTAGCGTTTGATCCCACGTTGCAAAGATTCCGCAGACCAAGTTACGAGAAATTGACTGGGATTCCGTTCGCTACAACCTACTGTCCTGAGGCCCTCCCTTCTGAGATAGAGAGTAGCCGATATAGTCGCTCGTTGTATCAATGCCATGGATAAAGATAGTGGTTTCCCAGTTATATGTATAGTTGCAGTGTGTTCAGCTATTTTTGTAAAAGAATTAAAGACGTGCATCAAAGGATGTAAAACTCTTGCATCAACTTAATGGTTTGGTTCTCCATTCAAAGACTTCCCCAACTAGTGCCAGGCAGAAGATTCATAAAGCTAACGTAGTAGGAGAGCACAGGCTGCTTCTGAGAGTGTTTTCATTTCTCGCTGCTATATTCCGCTCATTTTGTTTTGCTCGTTCTGTGCTGTGTGTCTGTAGATTCATGCCATGAATTCATACACATGTAAAATAAAATATTTATTTTTGATTTGATTATTTATAGATCAAAGTAAGCCAAAGACAAGTTATATATGAACAAAGTAAAGATCAGCCTTGAGGGCTCTTTGATGATTTGCAATTTTGGATTTTTTCAGATTTCTTCTGCCCATTTCAAACTATCGGAAGTGTCCACAAACTTGAAGCTCAAGTAGTGAGCAAGATTCTAAACGAAAGAAACACATCCAGCCTATTTTACTAAAACATCTGAATAGCTCCAAATAAATTGCGAAATTCCTAAAAGTTGCCAATTTNTTTCGACGAAGCTGACTTGTACCATTTCGAAAACAGAACTAGAATAAGCTGTCTTTAAGAAACACTACACGCATGCACCATACACATTCAGCGAACCATTCAATTCCGTTCGAATCCATAAATCCACTGCTGAACGCTATTCGACATCCAAGCTGGTTCTCATGCAACTGACTTCAACCTTCGCTGTTCCTACTTCAACTGCTCTGTTTAGTTGACCATAAATATCAGATGGTGAACATGCAAGACGACGCACTGTTCTCAAAAATCACAACAAAAACAACAAAGGAGACGGGAATAGCTTTTTCTCAACAAATAAGGAATACCATACATACTTTTTAATGGATAACTCTGTTAAGAAGATAAGAGAACATCAGAATGTTACAACTTCTAGAATTTAGTGGACTCGCTACCAGCATGAGTAGAAAGTAATCAAATTAGCATACCTCAAACGTGCAACATGAAACTGAACTCTCCTACTCATGATCGCAAAGTTCATTTAAATAGAGTTCACAATATCAAAACAGCTGCTGTTCAACCTCACTCCCCTCTTTTACAACTGTTCTCTCANACACTTCCATACTCATACGATCTACAAATATAGATTATTTCATCCAAGTTTCTATCAAACTAAAAGCATAAGCCACACGGTCATTGCTCGCAAACTCAAAAAAAAAGACAGCTTAAGAAAGAAAGCAGAAAAAAGAAACATTCAGTTACATATAGCCGAGAGGGATGTTCAAGACTTGCAAAAAAAAGGGCAGAGCCCAACTCAAACACTTACACCAGACACTTGAAGCTGCAGAAATGCCATGGAAGCGATAGAACTACTCGCACACCTACTATATTATTTAATTTGGTATTGAAAATGATTTTTTCGTGTAATGGTAAGAACCATTAGGAAGCAAAGTTTACAGAGCTAGCTTTGTATTGGTTGCACGAGACTTCACACTAAAAAAAATTGTTGGTTATTATAATTTTTAGCCGCCCTCTCCACCCACTTTTTTTGGTATTGAACTAAGAAAAAGACGAAAATAATGATAGTAAGAGAAAAGTCGTTTCTCAGCAACAACAGGATCCTCGAAAAGCACGTGCAACATTGATGAGATGCCTTACGTATTTCTTAGATTTTTGCTGTTAATAAACATAGCATTCAGTTCTTTGAAACCTCGATAGGAAACAAGAAACCAAATACATATAAGCTACTTGTGAGATATGTACATGAAAGTAATGCAAAAGAAAACATGCCGTGCACTATGCAAAATTTAATTTCATTATTACACACATAAAAAGAGAATGAAGTCATAGTTTGCATCAGTCATATGCATTTAGTTTTCAAAAGCTCATAACGCTTCGACTATAGGATATTCAGAACAAATTGGATTAGCAACCTTGTCTAAACAGCATCTCTCAAATAACATTGGTTTATTAGTTTCTACTTCATGGGAGAAGAACAATCACCCAGGAACATCGTGAAATAACTGAATAATAGAAATAGGGATAAACATGTCTCATTTCATTTCTGCAGAATACATGAACACATTAGAGGTATTAAAAGAAGTCCCAAATTTTTTGGGAAGATGACACTCAAAGTACTTTAACCTACTCTATCAAGCACTTTCTAGTTTCTCCTACGATACAGAGGTATATTATATGGTGTACCATGGTATATCATCCTCAAATCCGAAAAAAGAATTCTCACATCAGAGTTTCGTGCGATGTTTCTCACAAGCTTTTTCAACTATTCTTACAATGATTTTTCTAGTTTCTTCACAGTTTGGAGCTTCCGCCTAGTGATATTATGATTTCTCCTGCTGTGTAATGATCTGCATTTCAAAATAGATTACTACGGTATATCATTCTAAACTCCGAAAGAAGAATTCTCACTTTAGAGTATCACTCGAGAATTGGGAGTTTGAATAGGAGCCCTAGAAGAAGTCCTGTCAATTTTTCTTTCAAGCTTTTTCTTCAACACTTTTCAAGCATTTTCTAATTTCATTACGATATAGAGGTTTTACTTAGTGAGGTGGTGATTGTTACTACTTTTCCTATATTGCAAAGGCCTATCATTTAGAACTCTTGAAAAGATTTATTACTTCAGAGTATCATTCGAGAAATGGGAATTAGAATGGAAGCCCTAAAAGAAGTCGCATCAGTTTCGTGCGATGTTTCTCACAAGCTTTTTCAACTACTCTTACAATGAACTTTCTAGTTTCTTTACGATTTGGAGCTTTCGCCCAGTGTTATTATGATTTCTCCTGCTGTGTAATTATTTGCATTTCAACTACTAGGTTACTGTGGTATATCATTCTCAACTCCGAAAGAAAAAATCTCGCTTTAGGTATCACTCAAGAATTGGGAGTTAGAATAGGAGCCCTAGAAGAAGTCCTGTCAATGTTTCTTTCAAGCTTTTTCTTCAACACCTTTCAAGCATTTTCTAATTTCATTACGATTTAGAGGTTTTACATAGGGAGGATAGGATTTTTTCCTATCTGGTGATTGATACTCTCCTACTATNGCTGTTAATAAACATAGCATTCAGTTCTTTGAAACCTCGATAGGAAACAAGAAACCAAATACATATAAGCTACTCGTGAGATATGTACATGACAGTAATGCAAAAGAAAACATACCGTGCACTATGCAAAATTTAATTTCATTATGACACACATAAAAAGAGAATGAAGTCATAGTTTGCACCAGTCATATGCATTTAGTTTTCAAAATGCTCATAACGCTTCGATTATAGGATATTCAGAACAAATTGGATTAGCAACCTTGTCTGAACAGCATCTCACAAATAACATTGGTTTATTAGTTTCTACTTCATGGGAGAAGAACAATCACCCAGGAACATCGTGAAATAACTGAATAATAGAAATAGGGATAAACGTGTCTCATTTCAAAGTCTGCAGAATACATGAACACATTAGAGGTATTAAAAGAAATTTTTTGGGAAGATGACACTCAAAGTACTTTGACGTACTCTAACAAGCACTTTCTAGTTTTTCCTACGATACACAGGTATGTTATATGGTGTACCATGGTATATCATAATCAAATCCGAAAGAAGAATTCTCACTTTAGAGCTCCGTGCGATGTTTCTCACAAGCTTTTTCGACTATTCTTACAATGTTTTTTCTAGTTTCTTTACAATTTGGAGCTTCCGCCTAGTGAAATTATGATTTCTCCTGCTGTGCAATGATTTGCATTTCAAACTAGTAGATTACCACGGTATATCATTCTAAACTCCGAGAGAAGAATTCTCACTTTAGAGTATCACTCGAGAATTGGGAGCTAGAATAGGAGCCCTAGAAGTTCCGTCAGTTTCGTGCGATGTTTCTCACAAGCTTTTTCATCTACTTACAACAAACTTTCTAGTTTCTTTAGGATTTGGAGCTTTCGCCTAG